>JASCZW010002573.1:0-23871 GCA_034211315.2 Aedes japonicus
AAAAGAGTGTATTCGATGAAATTTGGACACACGCAATTGTTCGTAACTTTTTAGCGTGAAAGTAAAAATTATTGAAATTTTAACTGAATGTATTTCATTGTGTTGTGTCAATTGTGTAATGAGTTTCGTGAAAATCGGTCGAGTGATTTCAGTGATGGCTTCGAATGAAGAAATAGTGCGCCAACAAATTTTGGGCACTCACTTCGAAAACCCAAACGCTTCTCATCGATGGATCGGAAAACAGCTCGGAATCGCACATTCAACCGTATCTCATGTGATCAAAATGTTCAAGGACCGTAAGACAACCAAGCGGAATAATGGTAGTGGCAATGGAACCAATTTAAGCGTTATCCCAACATTTCAATCAGGGATGTTGCGAAAAAGGCGAAAGTTTCAGTTTGTTTTGTGCAGAAAACAATGAAACGTTCTGGATCACATGTGTACAAGGTCCAGAAGACACCGAACTGGAGCGATAAACAGAACTCGGTGACCAAAACTCGTGCAAGAAAACTGTACAGGGAGAGGCTCACCGGCTCATGCCGTTCTGCATTGTGATGGACGATGAGACCTACATTAAAGCCGACACCAAACAAATGCCAGGACAGGAACACTACGTCGCCACCTCTAAATTGGCCGTTCCGGAGAGTGTACGGAAGAAGAAACTGTCGAAATTCGCCAAAAAATTTCTTGTCTGGCAAGCGATCTGCGGATGTGGCAAAATGAGTCAGCCCTTCATCACCTCTGGGACCGTCAACGGACAAATCTACAAGGACGAATGCCTCCAAACACGATTTCTGCCCTTCTTGAGATCTCACGATGGCCCGTCACTGTTTTGGCCGGACTTGGCATCATGCCACTATGCCCGGCCCGTCTTAGACTGGTACAAAGATAATAATGTAGTTTTTGTACCAAAAGACGTCACCCCTCCAAACACTCCGGAACTTCGTCCAATTGAAACATTTTGGGCAATCATGAAGGTAAAGCTCGTTAAAACTCCAAAACTGATAGAAAATGAACTTGAACTAAAGAAAATGTGGTTAAAAGTAAGTAAGCAAGTCGGTCCTATCATTGCCCAAAATTTGATGAAAGGGGTCAAGGCAAAGGTGCGGGCATTTGTGTTGGGAGAAGAGATTCAGTAAACCAATGATGTCAAAACTTAACCATTTAGTAGTACTTTATTTCCAGAATGTTTGAAAAGAATCGGGCTCAAGGAAAATTTTTGGTGACCTATTTTGTGTGTCCAAATTTTATCAAATACTGTCTTTAATTCATGCATTCAGACATAAACAGAGAGAGATTCACAAAGTAAGTTTATGCAACAATCAATAGGAAACTAGCGATTTGAAATTGGTTCATTGTTTGGGAACCACATTTGTGCCAAGTACACCTTGCGATTTGCACCTTGCAATGCATTATTGCGCTCTTAAGAACTAGAATCTTTGTTTTGTTTTAATTCGCTGCGTTATTTCGACAGAATATTGGAGGGGTTGTTCGTTGTGAGTTATGTTCGTAGGAGTGCTACATTAAGCTTTGGGCCGAGCTTGGGATCAGTGTGCTGGTCCATTTATTCATAAGTCTGTCCAAGTTACATTTCGGACACTTTTCTTTCAGTGTAGATTTTTAATTATTTCAACGATCGCTGAAATGTTTCACTTTTCAGCTGAAACTCTACACTTTATTTCGTGGTACAACATGTTTACATTCCTGTTACTTTCAGTAAAATGGCGTCGAATCAAAAAACCAAAACTACCGAAAGGTACCGTGTTTTCTGTATGCAAATCATTTAACCAGCGCTTGACTGTGGATCGGAAGGTTGGAAGTGGAACAAATCGAAAAGGATGCTCCCGACAAGTGGACAAGAAGGTGGTACCCATTATTGAGAAAAATCCCAATCTTTCTGTGCGAAATTTGTTAGGAAGTCAAAATCATACGTACAAGAAGTGAAGCAGAGCCAAGGACAGAAGGCGTACTAAGTGAAAATGTGCCCAACCGTAATGGCCAGCAAAATTTCACTGTAGAAAGTCGTGCTAAGGAGCTTTACACCCATTATTGAAACCATTTCCTTCTATCATAATGGACGACGAAACAGAGGTACTTGAAGACTTTAAACAGCTTCCGGGTCTGACTTTTTATATCACAATACAAAAGAACGTCGTTGCCAAGCATTTCCGGACAAAGAAGGTGTCTGAATTCCCCAAGAAGTATTTGATTTGGCAGGCCATATGCAGTTGTGGTCGAAAATCTAAAATTTTCGTCTCTATCGGATGTGTACGAGAAAGAATGTCTGCAAAAGCGGTTGCTACCGTTTATCAGAAGCCACGACTGTTCAGTTCTGTATTGGCTTAATTTGACCTCTTGCCACTATGCAAAATTCGTCCTGGAATGGGATAAGGTACAAGAGGTCAAATATGTGCCAAAAATAGCTAATACACCAAACTGTCCAGAACTTCGCCCAATAGAGAAGTACTGGGCTCAAGTTATGCGGAAACTCTTCAAAACTGAGAAGCAAGATAAATGGTACCGGTGATTTCAAGAGAAGATGAAGAATCATCACGGCGAGCGTATCTGAGGATACCGTACGGAACCTGATGGCGGCTGTACCACAGAAAGCTCGAGAATTTTACAGAAAGAAGGATTAACATCTTAATCAACTGTTTCTTATGTAGATATAACTCTATTATTGTGAAATAAACAATCGGTTTTGTTGAATTATGTGTAAATTTGTTTTGTTGCTATTATTTTGGTGTCCGAAATTTAACGTGGACAGGCTTTATTTAAATTTATTTACAAACAGACATCATTTGTTAAATTGGCAGTTACCAGATGACATCGAAAAAAAAGAATACCCGCTATTTCCAAACAACCCAAATTTGTCAAAAGTGATTAAAGTTGATGTAGACAAGCTGACAAACTGTCAACATCGACCCGAATGCGATCGATATAGACCAATTGTCAACGTGTTACTTCCAACTATCTTTACTCAGCCATAGTTTTGACCACTCTGAGTAGATCCTTCTCAAATTTGGGTTGTGTCTAGATCAAAAATGCCACTAAAATGTATACAATATATGAAATCCCCTTAGTATTGGGCAACCTATCCAGTTATTTATGAGCGTGAATGGTCGGATTTATCGGTATTCGCTTTTCTAATTTTTTGTTGTTATTGCACAAATATTAAAAAAAAAAAATCTAAAATTCAAATTGACACTTCACTTGTTCACTTTTAAAAATACAAAAGTAAGAAACTGAAACACTTTTTCAAAGAACCATAGCAAGTTTCATCATATTCCACTAGAAAACCTTTTCTTTTGACAAAAAGGTCTATTTCACCTTTGAGTTATAGACTTCTCCATCGAGTGCCTATTTTTTTGTACCAAATCCTCGATCTTTCAATTCGTTTTTTAAACTATAATTTTGTATATTTTAAAAGGCCAAAAGTTTACTTTCATAAGTAGCAGTTGAGATAACTCTAAACGATTACCAATAAATAGCCTATTCGTCTTAGAGTGAAGGTTTCTAGAGTTTAAAAATACCACCTTCATTGCCAAATTGCTCCACCACTTCACATATTCACAGGCTCAAATCTCACCAGCCATAATCATTTTACTGTGAAATTCTATTCTATTCGAAAGGCTGATGTCCTAATGGCTGCTCCAATGATCCGGGAAACCTAATGACAGTCTGAAGACATTTCTCCAAGTCATGAAAACCTTTTAATTTCCTGAAAAGCTCTCTTAAGCTCTGAGAAATTTGAAACATTTTTAAAAAATCCGTAAAATTCTTGGTTTTTCCAAGAAAATTTTATAAAGTCCGCAAAACATCTAAATACTTCGTAAATATTCTGGAGAGTGTCTTAACCATTGATTCGGAAAACTTTATAATATCCATACAAGACTTAAGACCTATGAATATCTTGTAGTTTCGTGGGACATTCTTATAAGATGGAATTCTCGTCTCATTATAACGTAACATTCTTTTTTTATGGATTCTAAACTAGATTGCCAGTTATTATAGGACTTTTGATATGTTTGTTGAATTTCTAAGGAATTTATAGATTTCTTAGAAACTCTGCTGAAGTTCTGAAAAGTCATCCGAAATTTGGGACGTTTGCAGAGCTTAACGGGCTTTACAAAATCAGCCATACCGCAGAAAAGTCTATAGCACTTTTGAAAACCACAGAATAGTTTTTATTTCGTTGGTATATCGAAAATTTTGTAAATATTTCATTGAGTGTGTTACATTTTTAGAAAGTCCAGATAAATCTCTGATTAATACAAAAATTCTTAGTGCACTATAGGATCAATTAAATTTAAGACGTGGATCCATCTAACTTCTAAGGAATCTTAACTATCAGGAAACGTTTGAGACTTTCTTAAAGTCTCTATTTCGTAGTTCTTACGGTAGATTTTTCGAGATCTTCCTACAAACTGAGGACCCAGGTAACCAATAAGCAGTTCCAAAGCGTCTTTACGGCAGCCTATCAAGCACTCAAGTCACCTTAAATGCAACATAAATGCCACTTTTGGCCCAATATACGGCTGCTTAACGGCAATGCTATGATAATGCTTTATAAATGCTATTTTGCATTCGAACAGGCTACCGGAATTTAAATAGCATTTGAAATCCAACTTAACAACAGATTCAAGATGCGGATATAATGCTAATATAATGCTTGTAACATCTAAAATGCAAATTGAGGGTTGATGCAGTTATATGCTTATGCTTATCGGTTACATGGAAGTCGTCAAATTCAAAGAAGCCCATAGCAACAAATGCCCTATTTTTCCTGAGAGTACTGAAAAACTTAGGCGAAGACTGTTGAGTTGATCTAAGAATTCCGTTAAACTTGTAAAAAGTACAAAATTCATAAAAGTCTTTGGTTTTAATACACACTACAGCCTTCAGAACTTTTAGGAAATTCTGGAAATTGTTACCTCTACAAGCTTCCAAAAAACTATTTTAGAACTGAGGAAATCTAAATTTCTTAGAAACGCAGATGACTTCACAAATATTCCGAGTCGTGTAGAGATTTTCTGGACTGTTCTTGATGTGGCTGAGAAGCACCAGGAGAACTGTGCTGAATTTAAGGTACGCTAATGAAGAATTTAGAAAAAAATCTTGTGAATCGTTTAACTTACGAGTACACGTAGAACTTTCAGAAAATGTAGGAATTTTCTGTGAATTCTGGAGAACTTGCGTGAAATTTCATTCAGTTTAATATATTTTTCATGTTTCGCAACAGTGTTCAGAAAGTTCTTGAATTTCTGACTATTTATTAGACTGAAAGTCCGAAGAGGTTTAGACATGTTGTCAAATTTCCGGTTGTTGTGAGATTACGCGCATTTACGAACATTTTGAAACCAAACAGTTGATCAGAAATCTGGAGAAGAATTCAAAGTTCTCAGTATTTTTATGTTTAAAAATGTTCGTACGTTAAAACAGATTCTATAAATGGTACTTATCTTTCATTAAGCGCAAAAAGCGGCTAGACATTCCAGAATCATTATGGTGAGTAGAGTTTCTGGAAATCCATAGAACTTCCGAAATGTCTCAAAGACTTCTGAAAAACCATAATTTTTATGAAGCCCTTTTCGAAACTTAGCCGTTTATGAAACTTAGATCTATTTGGTGGCCCAAAACATATCTAGAAGCTTATACAAGGAATATTATCATGTTTTCCTTCTTCAACAAGGGAAGCAATCTCTTGGAACGAGTCACTCGTAGTTCCTTGACCCGGCCGTAATTAAGTGGCGTTTCACTCTGGCTCTGGAAGATACATGCAGGTCTTCTTTGATGATTCTCCGCATGGATTTCTCCGAAATATTGGCTTCCTTTGCAAGTTTTCTTATGGAACGCACCGGGGTGCGAGCAATTTTTAGCACGGACCGATTCGATCACGTTCGGCGTGCGTGCAATGCGCGGACGTCCGCTTTCCGGCTTCCGCTGCTTAGGATTATCCTGCAGGGACTTTTTTATGTGGTAAACTGTTGCGAAATGGCACCCTACCACCTTGGCAATCTCTTTCGGCTTCTTCTGGGCGAGCAACAAACTGGTGATCACTTCTTTCGCGAACATTTTGACGAATTTGCAATAAAAAAATTAGAATGTTTGGATGGAGTACTTGAAAGTAAACATAAACAAATACACTTTCGACAGAAATTACTCACTGTATTATCTAGGGAATTTGGAAAAACTGGAAATGTTTGGAAACTTTTTCGAAAATTTCGAGGTCTTAATTTTTCCGGATTTCAAAAATCAGTAAATCTTCCGAAGAACCTATAAATACTTCGGTGAGTCCTTACAACTTTACAAACCACGGAAATTCCAAGAAATCTGATGATTTGTTTAGAAAATATGTAGAACTCTTGAAAACATGAAGGATCTGTGAGGTTTTTATTTTCAATTTCCATAGAATACCTTAAACTTTCAAGTACACTTAAGTCTTTGTTACACAATAACTCCAGAACGAAAAAACTTATCGACTTAATTTGAATCACATTTCTTGTTTTGGGCAAAAAGTAATCATGTGACAATTTAAAAAAAAATCAAAATTTTTGGTGTAAGTTCTCAAAATAAAAAATAAAATGTATTTTAATCATTGCATGAAAAGGTTCAACATGCAAACAAAATCGAAGCAATTCAAATGTTTATGAATGTGAATGGATCAACTCTATTACCCCTTTTTTACGTGGTTCCATAGTAAACGTGAAACGTATCTCTCGTATAGAAAAAGACCTTAGTGTACTTTAAAGACCTTTTGGAAGTTCATAATCCTTTCAGAAGCCAGGAGCTGGATAGTGATGGAGAAAATATATATTTTTTGGCTCAGGAAGTACCAGCGCATTGGTCCCAAGTTCGGGCAATCGTTAAATGAATCACTCCTGAAAAAATAACTCCCAACGAATAACCTCTCAAATATTCTGTCCAAATAAGACAGCGCATCAGAACTAAAACATAAAGTACCAGGAAGCAAATGAGGTAGTCTATGGCGAATTTCCCACTATTAATGAAGTTCAAAAGCAGTGAGCAAATTTCAAACTACTGATTTCCTATTGATTGTTTAATTTTATTATTATATTATTGTTTAAATGCACTAATACTTGACACTGCAGAAGTCTGCACATTGTAGACGAAATACGCATATCTTTCAAGATAAGCAGTAAAGGTTATTGGAATTATATGAAAATCACTAATCTCTCTTCTCATTTTCAATTTATAGGTTTTCCACAAAACAGCTCACACTCACCAGGATTCAAAGATAAACTGCAGCTCCATCTCTGCGGAAAAATCTGATGACATGATAATGACAAAAGACGACCTATTACGTACCGAAAAACCAAAGAATGGAATGGTCAAAACTTGGTCGACTGAAATATAACGTTATTTTTTTTCATCGTACATCTAAAAAACTTCAATACCCCTCATTTTGAGGTGTATACGTACGAAATATTTTGTGTTCAGCCATTTTCTATTCTGTTGTCAAAATGGCATCGAAGCAAGAAGAGCAGCGTATCAAAATGTTGTATGCGCATATGCAAAATATAACATATAAGGTTACAGTGACATCAAATCGAGATGATAACCAAAACGCACCAGGCAAAGGAAGAGCGCATAAGTTGTACACGAGTTTGTTAACCAAGTTTGATTACGTCGTAATAGACGATGAAACATACGTCAAGGCTCCTTTCAAGTAGCTCCCAGCTCAAGAGTTTTAGACGGCTACCGGAAAAGGCTAAACAGCGAAAGTTTCGAGGCAACTGGCACTGTCAACCAAGATATTTATGGAATGCTTGCAAAAACACTTATGGCCTATCTTGAAGAAACATAGTTGTTCCTTGCTGTTATGTCGCTTCTTTCCACTACCGAAAAATGGCTCAGGAATGGTATACAGCCAATAGTGTGTAAATTGTACCCAAGGAGAAAAAACTCCAAGCTTGCCGGAACCGTAAAAATATTGGGCAATCGTAAAGAGAAACCTCAAGAGAACCGAAAAACCAGTTGGATGTGAAAAACAGTCCAAGGCAAATTGGCGTTAAGCAAAAAAATAAGTAGGATATAATAGCGGTTCAAAACTTAATGGAAGGTATGAAACGTTAAGCCCGACAGTTCGCATTTGGAAAATCGGAAGGATAATCAAATAATTTTCCTGTGTTTTGTAGACGATGAACATACAAAAGAAATAAAGATTGATTATTTATTTAATAAAGTAATCATTGTGCACTTAATTATAGTTGACCACTTTTTGACCGTTCCACCCTTTATGCCTAAGCTGGCCACTCTCTCAAGCTTCATTTGACAAACAAAGACTACAGCTTAATCTCTGCTGAAATATATGGAACTAATATGATGTCAACAGACGACAAATGTCACAATGAGCAATTTTGCCCAAGATGACAACTTTCTAGACTTTCATTTGACGAAGATAGCCTGCAGCGCCATCTCTGCGGCAAGATCATGAGCTAATATGAAAACGACGAGAAATAACGTATTAAGAAACTTCGCAGAAAACGGCATTTTCAAGCCGTTGGACGCCACCAAGCCAAACATCATGACACAAGCCGGATGTTGGGTTTGAAATTTGCATTTCTCTTTTTCCGGAACGTTCTCCATTTTCTGCGGTGAAATGAACCGGTCCGTGCGGTTGTTGGCCACAGCATCGATGCTGAAAAGCTTTTCGTCGGAGAACAGGATTATCATGTTTTCCTTCTTCAACAAGGGAAGCAATCTCTTGGAACGAGTCACTCGTAGTTCCTTGACCCGGCCGTAATTAAGTGGCGTTTCACTCTGGCTCTGGAAGATGCATGCAGGTCTTCTTTGATGATTCTCCGCATGGATTTCTCCGAAATATTGGCTTCCTTTGCAAGTTTTCTTATGGAACGCACCGGGGTGCGAGCAATTTTTAGCACGGACCGATTCGATCACGTTCGGCGTGCGTGCAATGCGCGGACGTCCGCTTTCCGGCTTCCGCTGCTTAGGATTATCCTGCAGGGACTTTTTTATGTGGTAAACTGTTGCGAAATGGCACCCTACCACCTTGGCAATCTCTTTCGGCTTCTTCTGGGCGAGCAACAAACTGGTGATCACTTCTTTCGCGAACATTTTGACGAATTTGCAATAAAAAAATTAGAATGTTTGGATGGAGTACTTGAAAGTAAACATAAACAAATACACTTTCGACAGAAATTACTCACTAGCTACATGAATTAACCCAATACTCTAGTTTGAACATGTTCGCATTATTTTCAGCCACACCCTGTAGAGTGTCATTTTGCAAAGTTAGATTACTGCGCTATCTCTGCAGCAAGATCTGAAACTAATATTATAATCTTAAAATTTGACAAATGACATACTAAGAAACTTTGCCCAAGACGACAAATCTCTGAAGCTTCGTTTGGCAAAGATAAACTGCAGTTTCAGCACTGCGGCAATATCTGGAACTAATCTGATAATGTCAAAAGACGACGAATGACATACAGAGAAACATTGCCGAAGACGGAAATTCTCTAGCGTTTCATATAGAAAAGATGAACTTGAGCGTCATCTCTGCGGCAATATCTGAAATAACAACAACTGATTATAACAAAAAAAGACAAATGAAATAATAAAAAACTTTGCCGAAGACACCAATTCTCTAGCGCTTCATTTTCCAGAGGTAGACTGCGGCGCTTCCTCTGTGGCAATATCTGGTAATAATATAATAATCATTTTATAAGACGACAAATGACATACTGAGAAACTTTTCCCAAGATGACAATTCTCTAGAGCCTAATTTAGAAAGTAAAGACCGCAGTTTTATCTGTCCGGCAATATCTGGAACTAATTTGATAATGTCAAAAAACGACTTTGACCAAACCGCAAATCTCTCGCACTTCATTTGGAAAAGATAGACTGCAGTGCCATCTCTGCGGCAAGATCAGGAACTAATATAATGTTGTCAGAATACGACAAATGACATTCTAAGAAACTTTGCAGGAAACGGCAGCTCTCTAGAGCTTAATTTTGCAAAGATTGACACTGCGGCATGATCTGAAACTAATAGGATAAAGACAAAAGACAACAAATGGCATAACGAGAAGCTTTGACGATGACGCAATTCTTTAGCGCTTCATATGGCAAAGATAGACAGCAGTTTCATCTCTACGGCAATATCTGGAACTAATCTGATAATCTCAAAAGACGAAGAATGACATATTGAGACACTTTGTCGAAGACGGCAACTCTCCACAACTAATCTGGAATGTTTTGTATGCAATTTTGTTCACACATCGAAATCAAAACCTCCTTTCCTTTGTAGCAGACTCCCGGTGGCCTATAGATGTTACTGGAACCAGATTTTGTCCATCACCAATGCATTTTTGAGACCATTAACTTTCAAATTGGGTATAAACATTGTGTAAAAATAATTCTAGAGAGGGTTGAAATCTGTGTTAATATTGACCGTAATGTCTTATGTATGTGTCAGCGTTTTTTAATACCCCAGGAAGGTTAAAAAAATTGAGACACTTTTCAAACCATCATTAAAAAATTTATTTATAAACTATTTTTGTTTTCATAGTTTTACTTAAAAATTGAAGAAAATATTAAGAACAATTCTTAACCAATAATGACTCTGAACATGGTCATTTACCTTGATTTTCTTAAAGTGTGAAAACTATTAAATTCATACCCTTTGCTCAATAAAAACTTAATTGATTTTACAACTAAAATCGCTAAAATTGTCATCTAATAAATTCACTTTCACTTTTTTTTAAACACTATTTTTAAAAAAAACTTTTTTGAGCGTATTAGTAGAACGATTGTGATTGGGAAACTAGGAGAATTTAAAATTTAACACTTCATTTGATCACTTTTTAAAAAATAAAAAATTAAACCTTGAAACACTTTTTTAAATTTTCGCTAGAATTCGCGAGCAAATTCCATTTAATTCCACTATGAGCTTATCTTTTGACAGATAGGCCTATTTCGTCTGCTACTTACAGACTTCTTCAGTGTCGAGTGCTCGACTAATAAATTGTTCCCATTGATTTTTGTAAAACTTTTTTGACCAACGATTGAGGCAAAGCTAGAGTCTGCACTAGGACAATTCATTAATAATAAATATAATACATTATAATATAGTATAAAACTTGAAACAATATATTAGTATATATCATCCATATAAGAATTTGTTTTTCATTTCTATAGTATCTATCATGTTAACACTGAACGAAATACACAAAGGTTTTTTTTTGCACTGGGGATACCTGCCACTTTAAGTATGGAATCGTGTTAAAAAAGACTAAATAGAATTGATAAATTCACATGCAACATTTTATATTGCTTCGATTTTGTTTGTATGCAATACAGTTTTTAATATGTTGACTATTTACACAAAAAAATGTGATTTTTTTTTAAAAAACTGCCATATGATTACTTTTTGCCCAAAACGTAAAATGTGATTCGAATCAGGTCGATAAGTTGTTCCGTTCTGGAGTTATCGCCGAAAACAAACCGTGTAAAAAAACCTTAGTGTATATGAAAAGACAACCGAAAATTTGCTATTCGTCAAAATTGGGTTTATTTACGCAAAACTTCTGTTTTCCAGTTTTGTGTGTTTAATGTCATATCTCCTTCAGTACACAGTTTCGTTGATTACTTGTCTTTAAACGCGGGATATCGACTGTTTTCATCTGCGTAGAAATAAATAATTATAAGGACAAGTTGATTGTTTTTGCGTTCGCTGGCCTCATAAGTTTTTAAAACAAAGATTACCATTGTTATAATATCACACTCATCAAGTCAACTTTTATGATGACCGAAAATTTAGATTTTCATGTTTATTATGTGGTTTTCAGAAAATGCCGAAATCGATTCGGAGAAATTCAGACATATCGTGAAATTGGACTGAAACTGCTGAGACCGCTAGCAGAATCGAAAGGAGCAGTACGGTGGTACATAATTTCGTGAAATTGGGTGAAAAATATGCGAGCATCAAGAAACAAGGGCGTCCAGCGTCGGAGTCAGAACGTGCAAAACGTGAAAACGTAAAATTAGGCGATTGGCAGTCAATCGTAGGCTTTCTCCGGGTGATATCAGGAAGGAATTGAATCTTCCTGTGTTTAAACGTCGAGTGCAGCAATTTTTAAGGAATTATGATAAAGGGTGTTACGATCAAAATTTGTTCGACCTAGACTTGGCGCATTTTCTTTCATCGTGCATCGAAATTTTTTGTTTACCCCTCATTTTAAAGACGTGAGCGTGCAGTTATCAAAATGTAGCCGAAGGAAGAGAAGCAACGCATTAAAATTTTGCACGTGCATGGCGAAAATCCAAACTTCTCTCACGCCAAGTTGGTCGAATTGTTGAATGTGGCTAAATCAACTGTTACCAACGTATTAAAAGTGTTCGGTGAACGTTTGTCGACAGCCAGGAAAGCGGGATCGGGGGAAAATCGAAAGCCGGAGGCCACAGAGACGACAAAAAGAGTTGCTATTACGGAAAAAGGCCATGGAATGTTATGCTGCCAACAACGTTCAAGTGGTGCCCAAGGGCAAGTACCCTCCCAACACGCCAGAGCTTCGCCCAATCGAACAATATTGGGCCATCGTTAAGCGGATCCTTAAGAAGACTCAAAAAACTGTTGTGAGCGAGAAACAGTTCAAGGCAAACTGGCGTTCTGCGGCGAATAAAGTGGACAAGGAGACTGTACAACTTTTAATGGAAGGTGTTTAACGAAAGACCCGCCTATTCGCATTCGGCAAAAAGGAAGCTTGGCTGAATATTTCTCCTTTATTCTGTATTAACTGAACTTGAAAAAGAAAAACAATTAGACTTATTAGTAAAAACTTTGATCTACTCACACACATTACTGTTTGACCAAATTTTGATCGAAACACCCTTTACTTTGCTGAATGTTCATTGTGAGTTATCTAGTGCCACTCCCGGATTCCGATATGCCACGGAATGTAACCAATGTGACAACAAGTAGCCCAAAATGTTCTCCTGAACTTCTTTTGTAAAATTTTGCAGTTAAGCATCCTGTTGAGAAGAGTGCAGTAACCAACAAATTTAGCCATCTGGTGACTCAACGTCCCGAATCACTGCCGTAGTCCATCAGCTGGACGATCGACGAACTACAGGATTTCAGAATGCGCATGGTCTTTCATTTCTTTTCAAAAAAATTCCATTTGCTTCAATCCTTTCGTTTCCCTTCATCCTTCGAAATAGTTAGCCGAACATTCTTCTCGAACTAGCATCTTCCACGCAGGGAATTTGGCTGAGTCATTCTACAGGAACAATTTCTACAGTAGTACAGATGTACAAGTACAAGTACACTGACTTTAAGTCGCATCAACAACACGAAACAGTAAGCAAATATAATACAAAAACTGGATTTCCCGATCGACTTCCAATAGCAAACACGACAACAAGTGGAATCAAGCTACATCAATATTTGTTTTGGATGGCCTCCCACTCTTGAAGTACTTAATTTAACGAGCTAAGCCACTTCTGGGACAAAGTTAGCGGACAGAGCAATATAGAACGATATTTTTCGTTCTGTATCTGTAGCTTAACACAATTCAAAATGATGAAATGATAGATCTGGTATGAATATAAAATCACCAATACGGGCGATGCAGACTCTTTGCATTTGTTCTAGAAAGAGTAAACCAAAACCAGGATTTGGACCACCGCTGAAGATGCCCTTACAGTACAGAGTTCCACCCAAAGCTAACTCAGGCATTATTCTTATGGCTAGCCCACAATCAATACGTTGCGGATGCGTTTGCGTGAATTTGACAATTTTCCCATAGCTTTTCTGTCAAATTTACGTCAACACATCCGCAACGTATGTATCAATTGTGGGTGACACTTTAGGCTGTGGCTGTTTTGCAATTCGCGAATAACTTTTAATATTCACTTAAACCACAGGACTGAAGCGGCTGTCATCCACGAACAACAATCGTGAAGCCGAAAACTTGGTGCTGCGTGTGACGCTGATTTGACAGCTCCGTTTTATTGGAGGCTATATGCAGCAAACACAATATTCGCGACGGAAGTTGTCGTGTTTTGCCGTTATTTGATTCGAGAAAAATCTTCCGTGTTGTACCTAGTGCAGTGGTTATTATAACGATAGAATTTTTTAATTGTTTATCAGCCAAGAATTATAATGTTGTATCTAAATTATTGATACTAGTAGTTTGGTAGAAGTAAAAATTGTAGAGAACTATAATCCAATGTGAACCGAGCCCCAAAAGTTAAAATCGTCACTAGCGCGATACCAAAAGTGGCAGGCTTCATGAACTATCGCTTTCCTCAGTCCTCTGACTTAAACTTGACAGATGGAAAATAATCTATTAAGTCTACTACTCGAGCTGGTTTTATTCGACGCAGACGGCAACTCAATTTTGACAGACATTTCATCGAAAGATTGTTGATGAATAACATAGAGATTTTCACCGATTCATCGATTATTTTCCATCTGTCAAGTTTATGATAAATTAAAGTTAATTTGCGAATTGAAACGCAGCCTGTGTACCAATTCGCGAATTAATTTTAATTTTATTAAAAATTGACAGATGGAAAATAATCGATCAAAATTCCTATGTTATTGATCAACAAACTTTCGATAAAATGTCTTTAAAAAAATTGAGTTGCCGTCTGTCAGAAATAAGTCATCTCGAGAAGCAGACTTAATCGATTCTTTTCCATCTGTCAAACTTTAGTAAAAATTAAAATTAATTCGCGAATTGGAACACAGCCTTAAAAAACAGAAAACAAAGCATTTAGCAAACACCAGGTCCAAGGTGTCTGTATTATTCATCAAAACCGCTTGAACAAGCTAGCCTTTGTTGACAACAAACATCCGACCTGAGCTCAACTTAAACGTTTTCTGAAAGATTTCCGTCACTGTTTTCACTTTCCGAAGAAATCTCAGCGACTAGACGACAGACCAGACCGGGATTGTTTGCGAAAACAGTGTTTATGATCCGTGGGTAAACGAAACAAACAACCCATAAAACGATTATTTGCGGTTGTTTTGTTTCGACCTGGGCGTCAAGTGCAGTTTATTATCATCATCTCATTAACCAGCCGGGGTGCAAAACAATTCCATTCGTCGTCAGGGCAACTGGGTATCTATATACCAACATACTTTTTTTTTGGTAACAAAACACAATTCCCTTTCCCCTCGTTGATAATCAAATTATTCGGTGGCGACGAGTAATCCTCGACTTTTCCAGTTGTGGATGAATTGCGTCGAATTCATTTCGGTTTGATTAGCTATCTCAATATTTCGAGGGACATCGATAAAGCCTATTCCATGGAGACCTTCAGTTGACTGGACTGGATGGTTGCAGTTTCCATGGAGCTCGATTGAACCTGAACAATCAGGCTGAAACTGCAGGCAATGATGACGTTGAGAAATGATGAGAAGGGGTTGATGACGGATGATAACCAGTGACGGATATTGATCGTAATGAGCGATCGGCCGGAGCTCACAGTTGGCCGTGCGTTTTAAGCCTTACAGCTAATAGTGGTCAGCGCTGGGATGATTGATTGGCTATTGAGCGGTATTATTTTCGACCAGTTGTTATTGAATACTGATAGCATTATTGTTTGCGATAGAGGCCGGAATGATTGGTGGCGGGGAGGGGGAGGAGGGGTGGACAATTTGCGTTTGTACTCACTAACGATGTGTATGCAGAAAGAGGCGAGGACCACCATCCAGCCCCAGCCACCGTCCGGTGGAGGCGGTAGGCCGTTGTTTGTGGCCATGTGGTTGCTCTCCGGATCAGCAGCAGCATTGTTGGCCGGCGTCGAACCGTTTTCCGGCCGTTTGCGTGATGCCGGTGGACCGTGCGTCATATTTTGGTTTGGTAATTTTGGGCTTCGAACTTATCCACTACGGTGTTTAGCACTTGGTTGCACTTTCGCTGTGTTGTTATTCTATTGCTTGTTTTTCCTTATTGTGATATGTGGTTTTCTGCATTTGTTCACTTTGATTTTGCATCGGTTGGTTGGGTTTACATTGTTTGGATTTTTTTTCTGCGGTCTTCAAATTTCTGGAAGCGTTATCTGTAAGAAAAGTAGGAGAACGGAACATTAGATTTCGGCTTAAATGAGTAGTAATTAGGAATGCCTAGTTGGAGATAAAACTATTTTGCAGTTACTCAGAATGGTTACCTAAATGTTCGAAATGGTTAAGCTATGTTAAAAGTTAAAAGATTCCTGTTTTTCTTGAAAGATTAGTGTAGCGTTGATTTAAATTATTGCTGAAAAAATCGATCGTCTTATGAAGTGTTAAAAAATGTTGGAGACACTTAAGGTCTGTATCCGCAATAATCCGGACACCTCAAAACATGAATAAAACATAAATTTCGCATTATATTTCCGTCGTAATTGTTTATTTCAGATTCATGGGATGTGTTTTAACAATTCGTAAAGACAAAACATAGTTATTCGGAATTTGCATACATTTTTCGAACTTTGCGCTTTACTCCGTCCATTAGGGTTTGTACAGAATGTTCAGAAATCGTAGCCGTCTTTGTTCAAATTTGCTGGAAGTGTTTGATGTCTTTGATTCCTTGTTTCTATCCAGAAAGCTTCCGCTTCATCAGAGCCTAATATCTCTCGATTGGACGTAGCTCTGGTTAATTTGGCGGGTTTGAGGTTTTTGGTATCTCGTTAACTTGATTTGCTTGGTACCACTCCATCACAGTTTCAGCATAGTGGCATGATGCCAAATCGGACCAAAACAAAGGTTTTTCTTTGTGACTTTCGATGAAGGGTAGCAATCGCTTCTGCAGACACTCTTTCTGATAGATCTCCTTGTTGATTGTGTAGTGACGAAAGATTTACTCTTTTTGCCACACGTGCAAATTGCTTGCCACACAATGTATTTTTTGGGAAATTTCGATGCCTTCTTCGTTTTGAAATGCTCAGCTGTAGCATTTCTGGCCATAGCAGAATAAAAAGCCAGCCCTTGAAGCCGCTTGAAATCCTCCAGGACATAAGTTTCATCGTCCATAACAACGCATGAAAACTTCGTTAAATATTCGCAGTACAATCGTCGAGCCCGTGAATTTGCTGCCAAGTTCTGTTTTTTTTTTAAATTTTATTATGTTTTTACTCTATGTTATGCTGCCAGGTGATCAACTTGATTTCATTATATCACGTGGGAATTTCCGTAATTTTTGAGTTTCAATCATTTGACATCGCAGCGGAAGAGGCAAAGAGCGGCTTTTCATTATTATATGTACATTATTTTGTATTTCTTTGCAACATCGTACTAAAGGTTGGTAAATGGCTGAACAATGCGTACCACTGGTACTTCACGTACCTGCAGGTTTAAAATAGACCCTATTTAGTGGTCCTTAGCCTCTTGTTCAGTAACTCCTATCCCTACCTTGCCGCGGTGCCGGCTTGGGCTGCGAGCAACCTTTGGGAAGATCGGGTAACTAGCCCCGGTGGGAACTTTGGACAGGAAAGAGGGGGTTTGCTTCTGCAAACCTGAGCGTCTGTTCTCCAGGAGGAGCGGCCCACAACAGCGTCTGTCCCCCATGTTAGGGGCGGCTGATCGACGTCCGAGTGCCAGGAAAAGACTCTAAGCTCAACTGTGCACTATGGTCCTCCGGAAAGTAGGGGGTTGGTGTACGGCCCTGCAAGCCAGCCGTAAAAAAGAAGTGCAACGGAAAATCAGCAACAGAATAATACGAACCGAGACCAACGACAACGACCCCAGCGAACAAAACCGACTTACGATTGGAAACTCGGTACGTGGAACTGCCGATCTCTCAACTTTATTGGGGGCACCCGCATACTCGCCGACCTACTGAAGGAACGCGGGTTCGGCATCGTAGCGCTGCAGGAGTCATGGTGCGAACGTTTAGAGGTAATCATATTATCAACCAGAGCTGCGGCAACACACGCGAGCTGGAAACAGCTTTTATCGTGATGGGCGATACGCAGAGGCGCGTGATCGGTTGGTGAGGATCAAGGGCCGATTCTTCAACTTCAGCATAATCAACGTGCACAGCCCTCACTCCGGAAGCACTGATGATGACAAGGGCGCATTCTACGCGCAGCTCGAACGTGAGTACGACCGCTGCCCAAGCCATGACGTCAACATCATCACAGGAGACCTTAACGCTCAGGTAGGCCAGGAGGAGGAATTCAGACCGACGATTGAAAAGTTTAGCGCCTACTAGCTGACGAACGAAAACGGCATACGACTCATTGATTTTGCCACCTCCAAGAACATGGCCATTCGTAGCACCTTTTTCTAACACAGCCTCCCTTATCGGTACATCAAAATCTCGAGGCAGCGTTACCAGACGAGGGCGAGCTCGATGTGGCCCCTCTAGAGGACTGCTGAAGAACAGTAAAAGCAGCCATCAACGAAGCTGCCGAGATTATCATCGGGCACGTGAATCCCTAGTAGCACACTTGTTGCCATTCGGTTGAAATAACATAAATATGACTTGCTAAGTCATAATCAAGTTACTACTAATTGTGATCGTAGTGTGCTTCTTGGGATGGTTCGACGAGGAGTGCATAGCGATTCTGGAGGAGAAGAATGCAGCGCGGGCGGTAATGCTGCAGCAAGGAACCGGACAGAACGTGGAACGTTATAAGCAGAAGCGGAAACAGCAGACCCGCGTCTTTCGGAGGAAAAAACGCCGCCTGGAAGAAGCGGAGTGCGAGGAAATGGAACTGCTGTGCAGTTCCCAAGAAACACGGAAGTTCTACCAAAAGCTAATCGCATCCCGCAATCTGCAGGGATAAAGATGGGAGCCTCCTCCATTCGGACGGACGTAAAGTGATCGAAAGGTGGAAGCAGCACTTCGGATGAGCACCTGAATGGCGTGGAGAATGTAGGCATGGGAGACCAAGGCAGCGGAGGAAATGACTAAGTCAGTGCAGCAGAGGAAGCAGAAATAATCCAACTTCCACTCTCAGGGAAGTTAAGGATGCCATCCAACAGCTCAAAACCAACAAAGCAGCTGGTAAAGATGGTATCGCAGCTGAACTCATCAAGATGGGCCCAGAAAAGTTGACCACCTGCTTACAACGGATGATAGCCAGGATCTGGGAAACCGAACAGCTACCGGAGGAGTGGAAGGAAAGGGGGTTATCCACCCCATACATAAAAAAGGCGATCATTTAACGGGTGGCAATTAAAATTTTGGAATTTTTTCGAGGCCTCTATGCTCAACAACAAACGAGCTCAGAGAGAAATAAGAGTGTGTATGCGTTAGCTCTTTCTCTCCTCTTTCTGCTAGTATTTTCTGTTTTGTTTATGCTTGCTCAGTTTTGCTCAAAATGCCGTTAAAACAAGAAGTATTTCGCGAGCGCGTTGTACAGTTCTACGAACTGCACAGAAATCTCGGCAAAACGTATACGGTACAACATTTTACAAGCGAAAATGTTGCGACTTCGAATGTTTACCACATCCTAAGATCCCCAACAACTGCTCGCAAGCAAGGTAGAGACCAGCAAAAATTATGGACGCAAAAGGACTTCGTTCTCTTTCTCGTGCCTTCAACAACAAGGATTCACTGAGCCAACGGGATGCCGCAAAAAAGTTCAACTGTTCTCACCAGTGCATCTGCAAAACATTGAAAAGAGTCGGAATAAAGTGCCGAAAGAAGACACGAGCCCCGGAATATACTGATGCACAGCTTTCAACGCTGAAATCCCAATGCCGTTGGTTGATTAAAAATAATTCCGGAAAAAGTTTTGTTTTGGACGACGAAAGCTACTTCCCTCTTTCGATGACGCAGATTCCCGGAAACGATCGATACTATTCAACGGATAGTTCTACTACACCTCCGCACATAAAATATAAGTTTAAACATAAGTTTGAACAGAAAGTGATGCTGTACATTGCCATTTCCGAAAGAGTTATTTTAAAGCCAATGTTTAAACCCTCTGATTTGGCTATCAATGCGTACCAGAACGAATGTTTGAGTAAAAATTTAAACCCGTTTCTACAAAAACAGCATGCAGATGAACAATACGTAGTTTTGTCGGATAAAACATCATCGCATTACGCCAAAAAACACAATCGTTCCTGAATTCGATCCCATTTGTACCCAAAAACCACAACCCGACAAATCTGCCTCAGTGTCGCCCAATCGAAGATTTCTTCGGGGTTTTGAGTTCCTTGGTGTACAAAAATAACTGGAGAGCCACGAATTGCAAACAGTTGATTGGTAGAATCAAGAGATGCATTCACAAAGTTGACATGGAGGCCGTACAACGCTCCTGTTCCGACATCAAACGGAAGCTTCGCCGAACATCCGATTACGGACCGTTTTCAAATGTTCACTAATTTTTTTCAACAATGGACAATGTATCTTTTATTTGAATAAATCAGATCTTCTTCAACTATGTTTGTCTTTTTTTGACAGCTTGAGAAAGAAATTCCAAAATTTTAGTTGCCACCCGTTAGAATGTGAGAACTTCAGAACGATCACAATTCTGAATGTCGCCTATAAATTGCTATCCCAGATCATATTCCGTCGTCTGTCACCTAAAACGAATGTGTTCGTGTGAAGTTATCAAGCCGGCTTCATTGACGGCCGATCGACAGCGGACCAGATTTTCATCGTAGGGCAAATCCTCCAGAAATGTCGTGAATACCAGGTCCCAACGCATGACATGTTCATCGACTTCAAGGCGGAATACGACAGTATCGACCGCATAGCGCTATGGAAAATTATGGACAAAAACGGCTTTCCTGGCTGACCAGACTCATCAAAGTAACGATGGACGGTGTGCAAAACTGCGTAAGGGTTTCGGGTGAACTATCCAGTTCATTCGAATCTCGTCGGGAACTGCAACAAAGTGACTGATTCTCATGCCAACATTGCTCTGGAAGGTGTAATGCAACAAGCCGGGCTCAACAGCTGGGGTACGATTTTCACGAAATCTGGTCATTTTGTGTGCTGGACATTACATATAACAAGAACATTTGGAACGGTGGCAGAGCTGTACACCCGCCTGCAACGCGAAGCAGCAAAGGTTGGACTGGTGGTGAAAGCGTCGAAAACAAAGTACATGCTGGTAGGCGGAACTGAACACGACCTGATCCGCCTAGGAAGTAATACCTTCGAGGTGGTGGAGGAATTTGTCTACCTCGGATCCTTACTGACGGTTGTCAACAATTCGAGTCGTGAAATTCGAAGGCGCATCATCAGTGGAAGTCGTACCTACGATGGGTTCCAGAAGAAACTGCGGTCTAAAAGATTCACCCCTGCACCAAATGCACCATGTCACAAAACTCTTATAAGACCGGTGATCCTCTACGGACACGAGACATGGACCATGCTCGAGGAGGACCTGCAAGCACTCAGGTTTTTCGAGCGACGCGTGCTATGGACGATTATCGGCGGTGTGCAGGAGGACGGTGTGTGGCGGCGAAGGATGAACCACGAGCTCGCTGGACTCTCTCACGGCGAACCAAGCATCCAGAAGGTGGCCAAAGCCGGAAGGATACGGTGGGCAGGGCATGTTGCAAGAATGCCGGACAACAATTATATTCATCAGCTACCATGAGAGCCATACGGAATTAAAATCACATTTGCAAAAGCTTAGACCGCGTCAGATATTAAATAGCCTTAAGCAGGTTGGGTGAGTAAGCGTTTTGTTTTGTGTGTGGCCCCATCAACCTCCCTGCTTGGGACGGATCCCGGCACTTCGCGAGCTTCATCGATGATCATACCCACTTTGCGGTGCTGCACATGATGCGGAAGAAGTCCGAGGTCTTCAGCATATTCCAGGAATATGAAGCCATGGCGACGGCGAAGTTCAGCTTGACAATTTCAAGCTTGACAGTGCACCAAGGACGTGAGTATGGCTCAAATGCGCAAAATGATTTCTATTCTAGAAAGGGCATCCAAGTCGAACCGACGGTGGCATACACGCCACAGCAGAATGGTGTTGCGGAAAGGTTCAACCGAACTGTGGTCGAAAAAGTCCGCTCAATGCTGGTCGAGTTGAACATTTCCAAGATGATGTGGCCCGAAGAAGTCCTCACCGCCGTCTACCACATCAATCGGAGTCCTGGTATGGGAGCAAACCGTGCTTGAAGAAACTTCGTGTGTTCGGGTGTAAAGCCTACGTCTGGATACCGGATCAGCAGCGCAAGAAGCTCGATGCGAGGAGCCGGGAGACCGTCATGGTTGGATATGCTCCAAATGGCTATCGACTGTGGGGTCGTGCCGCGAGGAAGATCATCATTGCTCGTGATGTGAAGTGCGACGGAAATTGCTTTCCGTAACAAAAATGTCCTGAGAAGAACGACTCTTCGCTGGTGGTGTTTCCCTATTGAGCAAGAGGGGGAAGGTGATCTCGATGCTGAGGATGGCAACCCCAACCGTCCCGAGGAAATCGAATCAGATGCTGGTCAAGATCCCAACACGACTGACGAGTCTGTAGACTCCACCAACATCGGGACGCTCCCTTCGCCACTAGAACAGCACGAATCCAAGGATGAGGGCCAACCGTTGCTGAGGCGCAGTGAACGGGAGCGGAAGCTCCCCGGTAAGTTTCTCAATTTCTGATTACAGAGCTGTTTCTGCCGGTCCGTGTATTACAGATGTCCACAAATGCTATAATGATATCGGGAGGCCGAGACGACCGTACCCGTTGGCTGAAGACCGTTCAAGAGCAACTGGATTCGATAGAGGCGAACCAAGAATGGAAATTACAACGCTGTCCCCGGCGTGTCAAGCCGCTCCAGTCGAAATGGGTGTTTCGTGTGAAGGAGGACAGCAACGGCAAGGAGGTATGCTACAAGGCTCCATCAGTACTGTCCTGGCTGTCGGCGTGCATCATCGTTTCCTGTTCCACCAGATGGACGTTAAAACGGCGTTCCTTCATGGTGACCTTAAGGAGCACATTTATATGGCGGTGCCGGACGGCGTAGAAGCAAATCAAGGCACGGTGTGCAAACTACAGAAGTCCCTGTACGGACCTAAGCAGTCTCCCTGCTGCTGGAATGAGCGACAACTGCCTGTTCACAAAATGCATGATCGCTGGAAGGAAGCTTACTTCAATCGTGAGGCTCAAGAAGGAACTTTCTGCCGTATTCAAAATGACCGACTGCGGCGAGGTGAACTACTTCGTGGGCATGAAGCTGGTGGGCCCAAGTAACGAAGATCCTGCAGCGATTCGAAATGGTAAACTGCAATTCTTGCAAAACATCGATGGAGAAAGTACTCCAACTGAAGCGTGACGGACCATTGACGAAGGAGAGCTGTTGGGTAGTATGATATACACCATGTTGTGTGTGCGTCCGGACATTTGCTACCCGGAAAGCTACATGGGTCGTTTCCAGCACAATCTAGCCGATCATCACTGGCAGACGTTGAAGCGGATCGTACGATACCTGCAAGGGACGCAGACGCTCTGCTTGGAATACAGACGTTAAGAAGCTGCAGAATTGCTGGTGGGATTTGCAGAAACAGACTGGGCAGCGGATATCGAGGACCGAAAATCCGTTAGTGGCTTCTTCTTCAAGGTCTTCGGAGCAACCATGTGTCATGGTCGAGCAAGAAGCAAACGACGGTGGCAACATCTTCAAGCGAATCCGAGTACGTTGCCTTAAGCGCAGCAGCATCCGAAGCGATTTGGTTGACTGGCATCCTCGGAGACCTGAAGATAACGGTGAAACCCGTCATTATCTACGAGGACAACCGTGGCTGCATCGGTATGGCCAAGAATCGTGAGACGAAACGCAGCAAGCAAATCGATGTCAAGCATCCTTTTTATCCGTGATCACGTGGAAGTAGGACTAAGGCGTTAGATACTTCCGTTTCCGATATCTGCGACGTCCCCTTGGACTAAACGATTGCGAGGGGTGAAGACGAAGCAACCCGGCGCAAC
>JASCZW010002574.1:0-92214 GCA_034211315.2 Aedes japonicus
GAGCAGGGAGGGCATTGGGTTTGCCAAAACTCTCTATCCAGTTAGCTCACGGCCTCCTGTGTTTTATGAAGTATTTGAGAATTATTTTGTTCAAATTTGTAAAGTTGTTTTGAATGTTAAATGTAGGGTATATGTCGCATAACTCATCATCACGATTTTCATACAAAATGTTCAATTTTTGAGGGCTCGTTTTTTAATTTTCCTGTGAAGCAATTGAACTGAAATTGTGGCAACGGCCTAAAAATAATCTGTATCATAAAAAATAATTTCATCTGTAATACAATTCATAACTTTTCATGCAGCATTCAAAGTTTTTAAGACAAAACAATAAGACCACCTTTTAATTTCCATAGATAAGGCCAAGTTGATAAGTTTGAATTAAGATCTGTAGTGTACTGATTTTAAAATGACCCGTACATAAAAACTCAAAATTCAGATCCTCAGATTTGAGCCTTATTAAGGAATTCAAAAGGTGTTCTTATTGTTTTCTGGTATGTGGCGTCTGTAAATTTTGAAATGGTGAATTTAAAATTATGGATTTTATGCAGATGCCAATTTAGGCTAGTTCTGGACCACCGCCGAAATTTCAGCTCAATTGGTTCTCGGAAAAATGAAAGACAAGCCCCTCCAATATGACCATTTCCTATGAAAATCTGGCTTTGGTCTTATTGGATTGTCCGTCACTGTATGCTAAGACCGGGTACAGGCGACACGTGAGGTGGCGGGTGCTCTCAGGGACATGGAGCAAGACCGGTAATTGTTACCCATTGTATTTATATTAATAAAATTTATTTTTAATAATTTTGCGTCGACCATCAGTTTAATTGGTTGAATCGGCTGTGTCGGCACTTCCGCAATTTATTGTTATCGAGCGTAGCATTTTGTCTATTGTTTCGGTTGCCTATTGTCCGTTGCGCGAGTGATTGAGTGAGCATGAAAATTCGTGGTTCGCCGGTTAAGATGGGTCCGTGGTGAGTACATATTTAATTGCGATTCAAATTATTCGTTCGTCATGTTCGTCGGGCCACAAATAAACCTCTGTCCCATTTTTTAAGTGACTAAAAGCGGCATCCGTACTGTTGGTGTAGATCGGTCCAAGTTGGCTCTCAGGCGTTGAGATTAATTGACTTGGTTTCCTAATGAAATACCACTATCACACTTTATGAGTGGCCTCAATAGCATCCTTACTGTTGGTTTAAATCGGTTCAAATCGGATATCGGTACTAATTTTCAAATATTTCACTTGACAGCTTATCGTTAACCAAAACGAACCCTGCGGCTACCCAATCCTGTTATCCAAAATCCCAGTGATTTCTCGTGGTAGTGCAGAGGTGTTCTCGGATTCCATTAAAGCGAGTATCACGTCAACATATTCATACCCTTTCGTTACTTGACCTGCACTCGGAAGGTACCGGCGTCGGTATTGCCTTAGTTTGGGATCACCAGTTTTTACACATTGAAGATGTATGTTAGTCACAAGTATCATCTGTTGGTTTTCTGTGTAATAACAGATGTTCTGGCAATAACGGAGTAGCAACCTCGGGTGGTGGTTGGTCATGCTCATGCTTATGCTCACTGTATGCTAAGACCGATTAAAAGTATTATGGTTTCTCATTCAATAATTGAGCTACAAACGGCATTAAACTGGCTACATACTTGCTTTGTAACTCTTAATAAGATGTTCGTCATTATAAATCACCAAAATGTTGAAAAACTTCCTTTTTCAGGGCAAAAATATTCGAGGAATATGGATGTAATGTCGGTGTATTTGATCCATATTCGGTCTATTCATGGATGCAACTTCGTCTCATCCCATCAATTACGAGTTAAGGACAGATTTCATATGGTTTTCCACTATTATTTGTTAGACAATTTGATTGCAAGCAATTTTTCGCTTCACTGAATTCAAAATTTACAAATCATAGTTAAAGAAGAAACTGCTTTATTTATTTATTTATTTATTTACTAGCTGAACTCGGTGCAAGCCTTGCTACGCATGCACCTAAATAAATGAATGTTTTGTTGAATGAATTTTGTCAAAATATTATTGCTAATGTGTGAAGTTCCTGCAAAAAACGCAGGTTTGTGTTTTTAATTTAATCCTTGGATCGGTAGTTTCTACCGGTTTTTCTTTCTCTGCAGAAGCATTTCATAGACAAAACATTTATCTTCAAACAAGGCCGTATCTTTTCAGTTTGAACGTATTTTTTTCTTGCATTTCCTTAGATAAACTTCTTGTGCACAATGTAGCACTAATAGTAACTCAAGCATCCCCCATTCTTGACTAAGAAGGGGTCAAACTTCTATCAGTACACGCTGCTTACTCGAGAAATACATTTTGTGTTTAAAGTAAAGAAATGTGAATATGTCAACAAAGACAAACAGACATAACACTTCCAGTTGCCTTCATCGATTACGCATTAAACGGTCAATTCAGATGTTTTTAGTTGGTGATATCGCCACAGGTGGTACGTTTAGCTGATTTTCTTACGTTTGAAGTTAACACACTACTCAGCTTTATCATCCATTACAGTGTGCTCAACAGATGGCGTTAGTTTTTTTTTGAATGACGAAGATTTGTAGTGCAAAATGTTCGATGTGTTATGTCTGTTTGTCTGTGATATATATGTTAATAAATTAACGGAGATGGATTAATATGAAAACAAAATTATTTTCATAAAAAACTCATGTTGTTACGCTCTTTGATGATAATTGTTAATGCAGCTGATCGGAAATTATGCAAAAAAAATACAAAACTACTATTTTTTTTCCTAAAGGAAACAAAGGGGACAAACAATTTTGCATAGATCTTGTAGATGGAAGTTTGTTCTTTCAGTTCACGTACTCTGTGTTTGCAAATATTTGCAAATAAGGGAATAAGATATCTTGCAAAAACCTAGTTTTTTTTTTACACTTCAACCCCTACAACTGTTTTAATACAATAACTAGCAACTATCTTGTATCTTCAAAATGTGCGTCATTTAGTATCCTAAAAGTCATTACTGCAGACTTTTCAAATTCAAATTGAAATAAAAAAGTTGGAACAAAAAAAACTGTTTTTTAAGTCCCACCCTAAAGAAAGTTAGAAAAACTGTAATGAAACGATACGTAGAAGAGATAGAAGTTAAATTTCTTCAGCAAAGTTTCATTAAATTCAATATCTACAGTTCTGAAAAAGCAAAAAATCCGCTAAATCATAAGAACAAAAAGTTGAAATTTGTATTATGAACATAAAATGACCACCCTGTCACCACCCAAAGATAGATCTTATTTTTTAAATTTAATCTCTTGAAGACATCATCTGTCTGAAGCTAATGGTTTTCGAGCTATCGATTTTTGTCGCGAAAATTGTCCATTCGTACCATAGTGCAGAGGGAGGGATCCCGAACAACCTTTTTAAAAAAGTTCTGCCTTCAAAAACTCCCGCTTGAAAAATTTGGTTCAATTTTCTTGATTAGTTCTCAAATTATGCAGATATATGTGTTTTATTTGTATGAGATCCCCCCCCCCCTTTCTAGAAGGGGGAGAAGTCTAGATCCTTCATGAGAATCTTGTCCAGCGGCAAAAACCCTTGCATACATATTTTCATAACAGTAGGGATAATTTTCCCAAGCAACACAGCTTGTATTAAACAAGTTTAAAATACTGTTAAACGACAAAAATAGGTAATAAATTTAGGTGTATAATACTTTAATTCATACTTCAATATGACGCAAAAAGCGCAAAAAGTGAAGCCTTATAAAACATAAAATGAAAAGAAAACTATCCTCATACAAAAATATAATATCACCAAGCGTGGGATTTGAACACTAGTCCTTGGCGTGATAGGTTTGTAGCTTCTTTGCTAAACCAACTCAGATTGTTGAAAAGTGAACTCTGAGTATGTATGATATGCTTTTCGTTGACAGTGAAACCACAATGTTCATCGCATGGAGTAAAAAGAACACCTTTTGCAAAACAAGGTTGATGCATATAGAACTGCCCATGAAATCTTGTCATGTTTATGTATTATAAATGTATGGAAACATGTTTTAAGAACGATAATGAAGTAGTAAGCACTTGGAGCATTTGAAAAAGTATTTTTAGCTCGACCGTTTGTCAGAGAGTTACAGACCGCTCCAAACTTGACATGTTTTGCAATACGTTTATAATGCATTTATAATACAAACAATTATAAATCATTCTTAAAAGATGTTTTGTGTGTTACTTGGGAAGCCACCATAGAAATCTTGTTTTCCTTCAAAAGCCTCCACCTGCCAAATTTGGTTCGATTTGCTTGATTATTTCTAGAATTATGCAGAAATTTGTGTTTCATTTGTATGGAAGACATTCCCCCCCCCCCCTCCCGCCCTTCAGAGGACGGAAGGGTTTCAAACCACTATTGAAACATTTCTTGCTTTCATTTTCTGGTTCCATTTGCTCGATTAGTTCTCGGGTTATGCAAAAAATTGTGTTTCATTTGTATGAGAGCTCCCCTTTTCTGAATGAAGAGGAGTCTCAAGCCACCATTGCACAGTGGTCCAGTAAGCTACTTTAGGCGGACATGAGGTTTTCAATGAAAATTTGTGGTATTAGAGCTTTGGTTACTTCTGAGAACTTGTTGCAAACTAATTGTACTGCAATTTGTATGAAATTTTTTTTCTTGCATTAAACGCAAGAGTGGCGTATACTCTAACTTTTTTATAAGCCAATATCGTGAGATGATATGTTAAACAAAGTTGTAGATATTGTTATTATGAAAAACTTTGTAGAACATATTTTTTGTCTAGCTTCAAAGCCTACTGCGATAATTCCGAATTTTAGTAAATAATCGTTTTTCGACTAAATGTCATTCATTTTTAACTTTTACCAGCTTGCTATGTTCTACAAAGTGGTTCGTTTAGACATTTGCTACAATTTTGCTCAATACACTATAGTTGTATTTCTTCTTGTTTTCATGTTATAGTAAATTTTCACATGAATTTACGCCATACTAAAGGCCTTACAACATAAAATGGAGCACCCGAAAAAAATATGGCATACCATGACTTGATTCAACATACCTTAGAGTACGTTTAAGGAGAATTTGGGAGAGATGATATTTTTCTATCTTTTTTTAAGCTACTTTCTGTAACATACAGTTTTCAATAAAAGCATACATCAGGAGCTCAAACAGAATCAAAACACACATAAATCATGGCTATCTCTGTTCAGTAAATGACAATTACCACGTGTTTTCATAGAAAAACGGAATCAAGTTAAACGTCAAACTTTGAATCCGGTCGTGCATCTGGTTGAATTTTGTATCCGTTCTACGTTTTCGTTAATAATTTCAATTTGTAGCAGCAAGTCTAAACGTAAGTTATAAATGGTACTTGAATAGGTGAATAGATTTGAGTTTGGTTTTTTCTTTTCATAAAAAAAAGCAGGCTGGAGAATCAGCAAATCAACGTTTCTTGGGTATATGCTACTATAAAAGGAACTGATCCGAATGCATCTGCGTTTTGGAATAATGTCCACCAAAATGCTAAAACTGCCACTCCTGCGTTATGCTTAAGAACGGCGGAAGCTCTCCGGCAAAGGTTTGGTGCAATCAGTCGTAATGTGATGAAATTTTCCGGGTGCGTAAAATCTGTCCAATGCCTGAACAAAAGCGGTGCGTCGTCCACGGACAAACATAATATGGTTAAAGTTAAAGTAAAGTTAAGCTATGTTAAGTTAAATCCAAATCCGTCGTATCTTCAAATTCACTGGTGATAAATTCGTACCATTCTTCAGTCATTTGCAATGTCTTTTCCTATTTCGTGACAAATCAAAATATATTTATCATCAATTATACACACACATTCAAGTCTTTAGGTTTAGAACAACATTTGGAACTGCTGCTGAACAGAGGGTATGTTTGTTATATATTTTCCCAAGAGAAAAATTTATAATGAATCTAGAAATACAGCACTCCTGGAGATGCTCTAAGGCCTATAGTATGGCGTAAATTCATCTGAAAATTTACTTTAACATGAAACAAGGAGAAATACAACTATGGTGTATCCAGCAAAATTGTATCAAATGTCTAAACGAACCACTTTGTAGAACATAGCAAGCTGGTAAAAGTTAAAAATGAATGACTTTTAGTCGAAAAACGATTGTTTACTGAGATTTGAAATTATCGCAGTAGGTTTTGAAGCTAGACAAAAAATATGTTCTACAAAGTTTTTTATAATATCTACAGCTTTGCTTAACATATCATCTCACGATATTGGCTTATAAAAAAGTTAGAGTATACGCCACTCTTGCGTTTAATGCATGAAAAAAAAAATTTCATACAAATTGTAGTACAATTAGTTTGCAACAAGTTCTCAGAAGTAACCAAACCTCTAATACCACAAATTTCCATTGAAAACCTCATGTCCGCCTAAAGTAGCTTACTGGACCACTGTGCATTGAAACATTTCTTGCCTTCAAAAACTTCCACATGCCAAATTTGGTTCCATTTGCTTGATTGGTTCTCGAGTTATGCAAAAATTTGTGTTTCATTTGTATGAAAGCCCCCCCCCCCATCTTTAAGAAAGGGGAGGGGTCTTGAGTCAGCTAAGAAACATTTCTTGCCTTCAAAAACCTCTTCCTGCCAAATTTGTATTCATTTGCTTGATTACTTCTCGAGCTATCCAGAAATTTCGTTTTCATTTGTGTGAGAGCCGCCCTTTTCTTAATGAAGAGGGGTCTCAAACTACCATTGAAACATTTCTTGCCTTCAAAAACTTCCACATGCCAAATTTGTTTTCATTTGCTTGATTGATTCTCGAGTTATGCAGAAATTCCGAGTTTCATTTGTATGAGAGTCCCCACTTTAGAAAGGGAGGGGTCTCATACTAGCATAGAACAGCTTCTTTATTCTCCAGAAATCCTCACATGGCTAACTTGATTCCATTTGCTTGATTAGCTCTTGATTTGGCAGAAAATTAGTGTCTCATTGTGCTGGGAGACCCTTTTACGAGAAGTGGCCCTAAATACCCTCCACACAAAATTACTAATTGGTTCAGTGTTTTCGGGTCTATAAAGGGGAGGGTTTTTTGTGTGGAATTGATTAAAAGGTCCGTTGATCGACTTTAAAAAGAATTTAATACATGATGCAATCATGACCAGCAGAAAACGAAAATACGAAAACCGAGGCTTCTGGACCTGAAAAGAGCACTAGCTCGATCTTTCCCATTCAGATCGCCGAATGAATGCATTGTTTTCAACAAAGTGGTTGAATTTATAGGAAAGGAAGCTTTAAAATATAATTAGTAAATAATATTTTAATAAAGCAGAAGCGATATGTTGAATTAAGCTGTATTGCTTCAACGTTTATATTAATTAAATATATATTTGGAAAAAAATCGTGCTGATAAAAGAATCAAAAAATTGATGGTTAGTTTTGTACAATCGAAAACGAGAGGATATAATGATCCAACAGTTTTGGAAAATAGTTGAACCAACGTGAGATAAATTGTTGGAAAGGGTATATTTCATGTTTGAGGTAATTAATGAATAAAATCCAGCCACCATATTCGAACACGTGCCTACTTGGGTTTTGCCAGCAAGTGTCTTGAGGAACAGTTGACAGCAGCCTTGCACCACCATCCACCGGAATGAGCCGAACTTGATCTGCAAACACACCACTAGTGGTTGGAAATTCGCTACTTTAGTTTTCAGAAGCGCAGCAGATGAACCCGCAACGAAAAGCACGCGACACGAGTGTACACGTCGTGTATTGCTTTGACACCGTGTTTGATTTTTGGAAAATACACAAGCCGAGTGGTTACGATCACAAGAAAGCTTCAACATGCCCAGTATGGTTGACTGGCTACATGGAGTAGATAATGTTTTGCTTGATGATTCTAAAAATTTGATGATTGGCTTATTGGTTTGTTTTTTTGGCTGTTGGGTGACGGGCGCATGTTGATTACCTTACAAGCACGGCTCGGTTAAGAAAAATTAAACCACGCGTGTATCGGTAATCGACACACCGGAAATACCTGCCAGGTGTCGGTTGAAAGTGATCAGTCACGGTGTCCAAACCAAACCACGAGCACTGCGACAGGCGCACCCACCGTGTTGGGTGTTAGCCTGCATACCGAGTCAGCGGCGAATATAAATGCACGCGCCGCGTAGCAGCAGCTCGGCGTGCAGTGTAGTGTTTGAACATGGCTGGCTGACAGGAACTGTTTCCTGGCATCCACGGCTAACGCAGCACCCACAAGCTATGCCGCTGGTGAGAGTTTCAGATAGCGTGGTCACCGGAAAAGGAAGTTCGACCTCACGAGCACCCCTGTCATCACGTGGTTGCCACAATCCGCGAGGACCGTTCAAAAAGCCTGTCACCGCCAGAGTTGTATCGCCCAGCTCTAGCGGCACAATTTGCTAAATCACAAGAAGTTACTTGCATGCAACCCTACCTGTCATAACCAAGTTATTTGCAACCAATAATGTCAGTTTTGTGTTGTTTGGGAGATTCGTCATTATCCTGGAAAGACTGTACACCCAGTCCTGATAAGAGTTCAGCAGCACAGAGCACATCTCCAAGCTCACCCGCAGATGCAATAAGTCCTCGTACGGAGCGTTGTAACCTCACCACTACAAGTCGTATCAGTGACCCAAGTCCATCTTACAATCATCTAACCTCTTCACTCAAGGAATGGGGGTGGACAGGCCAGGTAACCAACAATCGGCGAAACCTGTAAGTACCTGAACTGGTTCCTATACCCACACGAACACACACCATCACATTGTATGTCTAGAACTATATTAGTAGGGGGAAGAAAGTGGAAAGAGAAACTAGAAGTTATAGGACTAACATACAGGGTACACACTGAGGGCATGACGTCACCAAATAGGAGAAAGTAGGGAGAGGGAAATGTTGTTAAATCGTATTGAAAAATGAACAAATTAACTATTTATTTAGGAAATCCACATTAAACGATTAAATTAAAATTTCACTGCATGTGAGTTTGAAGTTTTGATTATTTTTAAGCTAAATGCAGTAATGTACTTAGGCCATGATATTGGGAAAATCTGAGATAAGGAAATTAAAAGTAAATTTCGGAAGCGTTGGATAGTCCAGAAAGTCAGAATTTGGAGGCTCCAAGAAGATCCTCTTTACAGTATGATCTGATGGAAATGGCATGTATCTACCAATGCTCCAGATATGTGCATATTTTTTAAATTTACCATTTAAATGTTTTACATCACATGTAATTTTCATTTATTTTTACATATGTGTGTGTGTGTGTGTGTGTGTGTGTGTGTGTGTGTGTGTGTGTATTTCAAAAATTCATCGCTAGAAACTATGATTTGTTTGAATGTTCAGTCCAGTAAAATTAAGTACATGTTGCTAAAGTACTCAAAATTTACACAACAGTTAAGAATTTTACCGGTATTTTTTTCATTGCGTCAAATCTTTAACGAAAAACACCCTTTTTCTTAACGACATCTAGCATAACCCCAAAGGATGTATTCGATACAAATGTGGCACACACACATATACTCATCAAAATTAAACTGATTGATCGGATTTTCTTGAAATTTTCAGACTGAAAGAACTACTACAATGAGTTTTGATTTGCAGCTATTTGTTTTATTCAATCTCGTCTCCATCCTCGAATGCCTCCGCAAAGACCTTCCTTTTTCACTCTACCCATCGCAAATTTTGTACAAACCGATTTTCCTGCAGTGTTTTTGTTGTTTTTACCCAAATTTTCTTCAATTCCAGCTCTGTTTTTTATAGTTCGGGGATGTTTCGGCAAGTTGCGGTTTCATAATTGCTCAGAATTTTTCAATTGACGGTGTCTCCGGCAGAATTTGGCGGGTTCATATCTCTTGGCACAAAATTGACTCGTTGGAACAATATAATCACCCAATACGTTTCAATACGTTTCTTTTAGCAATCACTGGTGGGATGCCCTGATTTTGATTGTGAGGCACAAAATTTTCCCACGGACAGTCGTCTGAGCCTGACGACATGACTTGAACTACTGGAATGTATAACTAAGGAAACTTGGCAGATGTCAACAGTACACTATGGATGGTATTCACTTCCAAATTTCAGTTTTCACTCATACTGATCTGGGAAAAGTTACAGAAGATTTTCTTGTGTGCCATTTTATCGAATACACTCCTTAAATGCTTCAAAATTTATGTCAACCTGAAAACAAACCTATTAGCCATTAAACAGCTCGGTGTAAACAGAATTTCTGTTTAATTTCTATGCACATGAATGGAGTGTCATGAAACTTACAAGTTAACATTATAGGCCGCAACTTCTGTGAAATTTGCCACATTGTCTATATTGTTGTATGCAAAAGGCACATTTCATAGAACTATTTGATGCAAGTTGTTGGCCAGTGGAAATGAAACATAATTTTACATTCTCTTGATAATTACATCACAATCAAAAATCCATTTTTTCTTCTGTGTGCTCTGAACTGGCTGGCTTGACGTGCCTCAAGGCCCAGTACGGATTTTTTGTCAAGACCCGGAAGCTTAGAGTCGTTACTATAGCAGCAACACATCGTAATAATAGATATATACACTGTTCCAGAAAGTATAGGCATACTTTCAAAATAACAAAAAGTCATGTTTTTTAGTTTTAATAATTTTGTTTGGCAAATCATGTTGTATTTGTGTTTTATATGATATTTTACTCTCGTTTAATCAAAAATATTTAATCATAGCCAAGACTCCTAACTTTTTCTCGAACATGACCCATAGCTTCTGCACAGTGGTGCTTTCCACCATTTGTACCACTTTTGGCCAATCTTTTAAATTTTTGGATGTCGTCCGCTGGTTTTATGAATTTTCAAAGCTTTGCTTTGGCTAAAACCCAAAGAGTCTCGATTGGCTCGTACCCCGGGCAGTTCGGCGGATTCTGTCTTTCGGCACGAAACATACATTTTGACTTTTGTACCATTCTAAAGTGTCCTTTGCGTAATGACATGACGTCAAATCAGGCCAAAACACTACTTGACCTTCGTGCTGCCTGATCATCGGCAATAATCGCTTCTGGAGACATTCCTTAACGTATTTCTGAGTGTCCATCGTCTCCGTTGTGATGTACGGACTAGATGTTTTACCAGCACTCGCATATTGCCCGCCAAACCATAACCTTCTTACCGAATTTTTTCGGTAAAAATTGCCTTCTCCGTTTCGGGGATGTCTTTGTCTTCGCCTACAGTATAGAATTGTGGTCCGGGAAGCGTTTTGTACACAATAACGAATCGTAGCCAAATTTCTCACGGAGAATCCGCCTGCCAGTGCACCATTTGTGCACGATACTTTTTCGTTGTTCGGCGAAGTAGGTGAATAGCATGCCGCACCTTTGATAGGCAACACAAAACTGAGCACTTTTTTGATGCGCTTTATCACCAGAAATGTGCAAACAAAAGGACGCAGCCAAAACATGTTGAAATATTTCATTATATTCAAAGTAGACCGTTAAAGAAAAGCAATACTTTCTGGAAACAGTTAATATTTCCAGTAATTTTTAAATGTATTTTCATGCATATAATTAAAGTCCAAACGAGCAATGAATTGAAAAATAATATGTTACTTTAATTTTAAACGAGTTGAGAAAAAGTTATTTTACGCGGAACTAGCTGAACCCGGTGCGAGCGCTTTCGTCACAAAATAGCAGAAAAGGGAAAGAGACCCGCACGTTTATGGTTGTTTTTGGCGATGTTTTTTTCTTCTCTTGACTAAGCAGGAGTTCAAACTTCTATCACATGCTTCTTACTCGAGAAAACACACGGTGTTTTAGTAATCTGCACAGATAAAGAACATTAATTACAGTTATCTAATGCACACAACAAGTGATATGGTGGTGAAATAATCGATAGCTTTATGTAAATTTAAGTCTGATAATGCCTGAATCGTTTCGTTGTGTGGAAGATTGCGAACATTGTTGTACGGCATAACGTGACGTTAAATCAATTGCTCCTCCTATTTGGAATTAAACGCTCAAACCACCTCATAATCATTGCCTTCAAAAAACCCCACATGCCAAATTCTCGAGTTACACAGCAAAAAATAATGGAAATTGCATGTGATGTAAAACGTCCGCATGCTAATAATATATCAATCCATTGCTTTATTGAAGTTTGAATAAAAAATTATACACATATCTGGAGCATTGATACAAATATTGAAAACAGGTATTTCTTCAAATATAAAGTTCAATGATAATATCTCATTGATCACGTTTTCCAATGGCGTTACGTGTACGCATGGATCACTTATTTAATAACCCTTTAACTTTGATTTTTTTTTCTCGTTTAGCCGTCATTCAGCGTTCAAGAGTAGAAGACAAAATAGGACATTTTTGACATCTAAAGCAGTTTGCTCTTGTTCTTTTGTTAAGTACACAGATAAAAAGAAACATTAAATTTTATGCGTTATCTAATGCACATATAGGGAACACCTGGATCTAGCCTATTGTATGAAAGATTTTGAACATTGTTGTATGGCGCATGACAGATCGCAAACAAATTTGTTGTTCACGCCTCCTTTGGCTTGGAATTAAACGAGAGAAACTTTTACGCGCATGTTTATTATTTTTTTCTGTGAAGCGCAATTAGTAAATAGTTAATTCTGTCGTAACCGCGTCCAGCAGATTTTATAGCTGTTTCAAAATCCGTTATGTTTTGAGCTGTTCACCGTTTATGTAACGGATCTCTACCGAACACAGCAACCTGAACCTGTTCAATAAATGCACACTTTACCAAAAATGTCATGTAAATTTCTGTCCGCGAAGACCAACACATGCAGCAAGACACACTCTAGAAATTACGAATTTTACACGAGACGTAATCCATGCTTGTAAAAAGTCCGCAACGTAAACAGAAGATTTCGTAAAATGATGTTTCCTGAAACCGACACATACGCAATTTGTGAAAACCGGGTTTGACTGATTGATTTTCATCTCTTCAACCTCATTCTTATGTGCAAAAGGATGCTTGCATGTGTCGGTCTCAGGGGACAGAAATTTACATGACACTTGGCAGTGTGTGGCACATAAGAATGATTTAAAAGAAAAATGAGATAATAAGTTCTTATCGAACGCATATTTCGTCGAATTGCGTTTGTGTCAGTTTCATGTTAGACTATAACTTTACATCGAGGTGATGTTCGTGTAAAATTCGTAATAATCTAAATGTGTGGAATATAAATGCAATGCTACATGTTGGATGAAATTTACGAGTTTCTAGGAACGCATTTAAAAAATGTTAAAAAATGAACCGCGACCACAGCCTGAATGTTTTTGTAAAATTGAATGTCGTATAATTTTGAAATTGATATTTTCATATTAACGATTCCTCCTGCACACCACCAAAATATCTGTTAATTTCTGTACCTGTGAGACCGACACATGCAAGCGTCATTTAGCACACAAAATGAGTTGAAGGAGATGAGAAAATAAATTCAATCAAACTCATCTTTTGTCGCATTGCGTATTTGTCAGTTTCAGAAGACATAATTTTACACGGAAACCTTTCTTCACGTTTTTTTGACAAACTATGTGCCACTTGACACCCATGGCTTGCATGTTTGGAATATCCTGTTATTAGTAGGGGTAGCCAACAATCTCTTTCTCAATCATTACCTCTTCCGCTCTCACGTGAAACAACACATTTGGATGTAATAATCAACGTTGCAAGTATCTGAAGTAGGCCATGTGAAATTCAATTGAGCAATTATTACAACATGTGATTTTCGTCGTGTAGCTTTACAGCTTCATGTGATTTTAAAGTTATTTGCATGCTCTTTTGTGTGCATTTAAATAGATTAAAAATCACAAAATAATTTTAACTGTGTAGTTCTGTTTAGCAACGGAGTAGCAACTACATTGTAACCGGTCACTACCCATCAATGGGTAAAAATGCACCCATTTTTGATAATATATGAATCTGTCAAAAAATGGGTACTTTTAAAATTAAATTAATGCATACTAAAGACCCATTTTTTATTTTCAATGAGAGACCAAGAGATGGTTATTTTTCTGCACCCATTAATGGAAACAAATATTTTAGCATTTTCCTTACTCACTTTGCATAGTTAAAAAATAAACTTCGCGAAATCCAGTCCACGAAAACGTGAAGAATATGGCTTAAACAACGCAATTAGTTGTAGTCTTTGATAAGCCATGCAACAATGTTTGCAATCTTTCATACAACAGGCTTGACTCAGGCGTTATCTGGCTTGAACTTACGTAAATATCTCTGTTAACTTTAGCATTCCCTTTATGTGCATTAGATAACGCAGAAAAATTCAATGTTTCTTTTTGTCTGTAGTATCAATAACAAACATTTTGAAAAAATGTTTAAAAATACTCCGATAGCCTGTTGTACAGGCTCTTTACCCATTAGTAGGTAAAATTGTTTTACCCATAAAGGGAGTTAACCTACTGAAGTTTGAAGTAGGGAAATTGTACCCATTAATGGGTACTGGCCGGTAACAGTGTACGAAGCGCACGGTTTTTTTTTAATTTAATGCACCTATGTAAATGAAGCGTCACCAAAACATACAGATTTAATTTATAAATCGTGTTAAGTTGTGGGACTTTCCATCCATTGTCGATGATGTTGTGTGCTTTGTTAGAACTTTTTCATGCAAGTTGCTTCTTCGACGGGAATATAAATACAATTTGATGATACCGAATACTCTCTTTATTCTACTGTAATCTGTTTCTACGTTTTTTTTTTCGATTTATTCTTGAACTTACAGAAGCATTTCCCGAGAACCGTGTCATTTACAACCAACACTGATTAATTGCCAGCCCCTCGTAACATCATCCAGTTGAAACCTTCCAAGCTCAATTTGCAGTGCCACATCACATTAACCGGCACTGAGCAGATCGTTATCCGCCATCCAAAGTGAATAACGTCACTCCGAGTGCACTATTTTGCTCCAAATAGCATCCGAGCTACTAAAACTGTCGCTTGGCATCGAGCACTTCTGCTCCACAACTACCTCATTGCTCGACTTTAAGTAGCCATAAATTACTAAACCCGCACTAAGCGTACAAGACACTTGGAGCAAAACTTACAAACAACTTGACAAGATTTGCTGCTCGAAAACAAGCAGTCAATCCTAATCCTGGCTGTTGGCTGGGCGGTTTCCTGCTTCCTGCTCACCGTCCTGTGACCCCTCGCCAACCCGTGCAATTCGTACGGACATATAAATTTCAGCCTGCTGACTTGGGAGCTGTTGAACTTGTCCCGATGCGTGAAATGTTAGCGTAAACTGTGGCTTAGTCAGTTATTAACCCAGAAGCTGGCCGCTTAAAATAAAATCTCCGGGCTTTAGATTTGAGCGCAGGCCGCCGCATCCATCCCTTCTCCGAATGGCGACTGTTACTGCTTCTGCTTGACTGTTATACCTACCTTCTCGACTCGATTCGGTTGAAGGAAAATTAATTTTGCCAGAGTGATCCCTCCCAGTCGTTGGCTGTTAGACAGGAGGAATGAGGAGCAGGGGAACCATTCGAATATAAAATCCATCATTAATTAAGCGAAAACCAAAAAGCACAACAACGCACCGCGAGCAGAAACAAAAACAGAAATTCATCTCCCTGGATTGGGGTCTCGTGTGCGATGGATTCCGCGACGTCGTTCACGTTGCTGGGCCGGTATTAAATTAAGGTGGATTACTGACCGCATGACAGGGATAATGGGTTGCAAGTCTCAATTTTCAATAGAGGAAGTGCAAGATCGGGATGGAGGACGTGAAAATTTATTCGGCAGAATTTGACGAAAGGATGCTATTTGGAAAGAGTTTGTACTTTTTTTTTTCGCTGACTTAAACAAATTTGTAATGTTACGATCAGAATTGAGGTACAAGCAAAGCAAATATAGAACCTTGGTGCTACTGCTGTCTTCATGTATGCAACGTGAATGTTACTCCAAGTTGATGAATCTTCGTTAGCTTTTCAGAAGCTTCTAATTCCCTTTCAACTAGCGACAATCCGTCATTCCGGCCTTAGTTTGGTCTTGAAGTGAGGGTCTGTTGAGCGGCAATCTCAGGCAAGTACGCTGTTTCTACGAACTCTGCTACATCTATTAATCCAAGCTGATCGCTGAAAACATTGCAACCGCTTACACCAACAAAATGCTGGACACTCATCGCTAGAACTTCTCTAGCTGCGCGGACGGTGAATTGCCTGCAACATGGACGCATGGACGTATGAAAACGTCTTAATCTTACAGTATGCAGAACTGCTGTTCATTCCGAGTCAAGTGTTGTTGCAAAAACTACGATTTTCAATGGAATTCTACTTTCATAATACTGTATAAACTGTAAATGTTTGTACTGAAAATGTTCAAGAACCAACAAAACTAATTGATGGATTGCATACAATGCAATGGTGTGGAACAAACTCTAAACATTTTTTCACGGCTTGCTGATTTGCTCCATCTGTGGACGGAGAGAGTGGGAGAGTACAACAGCCTACTGTCATTTATTTCAGATGGCATTTCAGCTCGTGTCGGATTATTCTTGATTTAAAGTTTTCAATGAACACCGATAATTTAGCATGACTTTAAAAGACACTAGCATTGCTAAAAACTCGCATACGGTATATTTTCAAAAATAGGTGTACAAGATCCATCCAAAACAGCTACGGGCTTTTCATAATGCTGTATAATTATGTTAGTTTATAAAACGGCTTGATACTAAAGCCGCATAGAAAAAGTATTGAAATTGACTTAGTAAGCATTCGGACGTTCCTTCGTTTAACAAGTTCCTTTTTTTTACACTGATTCTAAGGCTGTTTTTGATTTACCTACTGTATTCTTTTCAAACTACCTTTATCAGCTCAAAATCTCACGACCATGATTTCTTAGCTCAAATCTTATCTTCTGTACCGATCGCTAAACGTATCACTAGAAGTTCTCGTTCGAAGTGATCGAAAAAATGGATCTAGATTTCTTTAGCTGCGTGCTTGGTCATCTGCTCTGGAATCTTCCAATGTAAAGCTCTGTCATCTGCTGTTGACCTGTGTAAACGAATTAAAAAACTGCACAAGCTGGATTGGCTGCTAAGATTATAGTAAGATTCTGAAACTGATTTTGTTGTTGTTTATAAACGATATTTTTCACCATGGGTGCTTTCATTTTATATCCATCATACTCTGTCTTATGTTTTCTCTCTCTACTCTCCAATGACCTTTTTTACATTCTTTTTTTTTTGCTAGCCACTTCTTTCCCTGTTTTTTTAAATTAATATTATCTTCTAATTATCTTCAATAATTGTTTTAGCATGTCTGGCTGGTTACTTCTTTCCAATGTTTTTCACTGTTTCACTCTTACCTTCGTTAAAATTGCTCGTTTTACTATCTGCTCATTTTATCTCTATCTTCTGCGTCGCTTTCTTAGCTTACACTTGTTTTGTTTCTACCTCCTTCTGTTCATTTTCAACACGTTTTTGTTCTTCTTTAACATTCTGTACAGTAATAAATATTTCTATACAACCCTATCTGAAGTTGTCCCATCTTATTTGGTGTATTAAGATCAGCCTCCGTATACTTCTGCCATTTATTCTCTTCTGCGTTTCGCATCTTCTAGCTGCCTCCTGTTCTCCTCAATTATTGGCATCTACAAAGTTTTCGTCGTTTCTTCCTTCTTCTGCGCGCATTCATAGATCTTTTGTGATGCTAAAAGCATTTTTATTTAACATCGGTTGTTGTTCTACAAACAATTGCCAATCATTGCACAGTGGGCATAATCGAGGCTCCAATCGGACTTAAATATTTAAAAGCCGCTGGTATTGATTTATGAACTGATGCTTTTCGATTGAAAAAAATGCTTATAAATCAATTGGCGCTACTTTTATCCTGTACAGAGCATTATAACTGGCTCATTACGCCCTACTTCACCCTATTTCAGTGTGTTTTTCAGGTTTCATCTATATATCTACAATCTCCGAAGTATATCTTTCTTGAAAATAGACGTATTCCACGTGAAAACCTCTTACAAATAGAATGGGTTTCATTTCGTGCTGTGTTGGGGCCGAAAAATAGTTCATTTTGCACCATGTTACCCTATATTTCCTTTTTTTAGTGTTTTCCCCTAGAACTACAATCACCGTTGTAATTTTTGCCTGAATGGGGGCGTAACTTACGTCAATAGGTCTGGAAAATTGTATGGTACTAGTTCATTTTACCCCACTTCACTCTAAGTCAGCTTTTTTAAACTTTTTGCTTTATATATACTCTCCGCTGTATTTTTTGTCTAAAAAAGCGTGTAACTTACTTGAAAAATATCCAAGAAATCGAATAGAACTAGGTTTTATGCTGAGGCGGAGTCTGTAAATGATTAGTTTTAACCCAGTTAGTTAGTTTTTTCCCAGTACTTACCACTATGACTACAATCGCCAATGTATCTTTTGCTTGAAAATAAGCGCATCTTATGTGTAAAAGCCTGGGAAATCAAACGGTGCTGGCTTCGTAGTCGGGATATTTCAGTTTACCCCACTTCATTCTAAATACGAATATTTCAGTTTTTACGATTAAAACAACAATCATCTAGGTGAAATCTGGCAAATTAAACGATGCTGGTTACATGCTGAATTATTTATGCAATAGGAAAATAACCAGTTTTCATCTGAGATAGCAAACAAAACACATATTTAGGCCTTTTTGGACCTGTTCAAAAGAGAGCTTGTTTGGATACCTCAATCACGGGCATCACTGACTACGAACTCAGAGTCCGTGGCATCTTTGGATTCATCGGTATCACTATCTGCGATCAGCACGATGGCATTCTCGGCGAAGTAAAGGGGGGAAATTATGCAAAAATGCATATTTGGAGTAAAATGTGGCAAAAAAAACTATTTTTTGACCTCATCACAGCATGAAACGAGCTCTTTCCGATTCCTTAGAGATTTTCGTGTAAGATACGCCCATTTTCAAGCAAGATATGCACCGGGGATTGTAGTTATACAGATTAAAAATCAAAAACACACTGGTGTAGGGTAAAATAGGGCACAATGAGCCAGTTACCATTCCCTGCACACGAGAAAATTAGCACAATCGATTTATTGACATTTTATTTCCTATAGAAAAGCATCATCTCATGAATCAATACTAGCGGCTTTAAAATAAGTCCATTTACAACCTCGATTATGTTTACTGTGCATTGATTGACAAAAACGGATTCTTCAGGACGTAGAACAAACAATAAACAACAGTTAATAAAAATGAGAAAAAAAAAAGAAAAACACACATTGAACAATAAACATTGAACGAAAAAATAGCAAAACATATTAATCAACAACAATAAACAGTAAACAATAAGCAAAAAGCAATAAAAATGAACGATTGGATATAAGTAATCTCACAACGCAGTCAATTCTTAAAAGCATCCTGGAGAATGTTGGCCAACTGAATAGCATAGAAATAGATGCTAGAAAAATTAGTTTATGCTACTTTTACCTGTGGGTGGACTTTCGGCATTTGAACTAAAAGTCTGGCAATAATTTGTCAAGATTCAAACGCCTTATCTCGCTCACTGATATTTAAATTGAAATTTAATTTTTTTTCTTCAGAATAATGCATTTAGTAGTATGTTATCTAATTGTAATTGTAATCTCAGTCCTGACCCTGAAAGAACACTGTCCGCCCATCTGCGTTTGGGCTAGGTGAGAATCTACCAAGCTTTCCCGTTGATATGCTCTAGACTGTTCCGAAAAATATAAAAACACTTTCTTTCTCAAATAAAAAAGACCATACTGTGATATTTGATTTGTTTATTCTCAAACATAGTAAATAACAATATTTTCTTTCCATCTTCATTTTAATTTGCTTGAATTTGCGTAGGGTAGGCGAGTTCTCTTACTTTTCCCTTAATACTACTCATAAGCTTCGACACAGTGCTTTCTCCTATCATTTTCACCACTTTTGGCCAATCGTTCTTAAATTTTTCAACACTATTCGCTGGTTTCCGCTGTTTCAGTTTGGTGGATTCCTCTAATTTGGTACAAATACGACATTGTTTCTTTTGTACTACTCTATTGTATATTTAGAGTAATTACAGGAAGCAAGATCAGGCCGAGAGATTGTTCTATTTGCATCAAATACTGGATTTGGAATGAATTTATTTAATTATTTGAGTTCAAAAGAAAACTTTTCACCTTCTACGACTAGCTCTGACTTGAATCCTATTTCATACATATATAGCACTAAAGGGCGATACGGTCAAATTTGGTCAATATCAACTTGACGTATTTCTTTCAATTTTGCATTTAAAAAACCTGAACACCCCTCATTTTGAAGGTGTGTGTGTGTAGAATGTTGCTCCTATTTTGATTTTGGAATTCACTCTTCAGTTGTCAAAATGCCGTCCAAGCAAGAAGAGCAGCGTATCAAAATTTTGCTCGCGCATCGCGAAAATCCGAGCTACTCGCACGCAAAGTTGGCAAAATCGCTAAAAGTTGCCAAATCAACCGTTACAAATGTAATTAAAGTGTTTGGGGAACGTTTGTCGACAGCCAGGAAGTCTGGATCGGGGAAATCGAAAACCGGAAGCCGCTGAGACGACAAAGAGAGTTGCCGGTAGTTTCAAGCAAAACCCTAACCTATCTCTCCGAGATGCCGCAAATAAGCTGGGTGTATCGTCTACAACCGTGCATCAAGCCAAAAAACGAGCCGGACTATCGACTTACAAGAAGGTAGTGCCTCCAAATCGCGATGATAAACAAAATACGACGGTCAAAGCGCGATCCCGGAGGCTGTACACGACGATGCTGACGAAGTTTGACTGCGTGGTAATGGACGACGAAACCTACGTCAAAGCCGACTACAAGCAGGTTCCGGGACAGGAGTTTTATACGGCAAAAGGAAGGGAAAGGTAGCAGATATTTTCAAGCACACGAAACTGTCAAAGTTCGCAAAGAAATATCTGGTTTGGCAAGCCATCTGTACCTGTGGCTTGAAAAGCAGCATTTTCATAGCTTCCGGGACTGTCAACCAAGAAATTTACGTGAAAGAGTGTTTGAATAAACGTCTGCTGCCTTTCCTGAAGAAACACGGTTGTTCCGTACTGTTTTGGCCGGATTTGGCATCTTGCCATTACGGTAAAAAGGCCATGGAGTGGTACGCCGCCAACAACGTGCAGGTGGTTCCCAAGGACAAGAACCCTCCCAACACGCCAGAGCTCCGCCCAATTGAGAAATACTGGGCTATTGTCAAGCGGAACCTAAAGAAGACCAAAAAAACTGCTAAGGCCGAGCAGCAGTTCAAGGCAAAGAAGGTGGACAAGGTGGCTGTACAAAATCTGATGGCAGGGGTCAAGCGTAAGGCCCGGCAATTCGGATTTGAAAAAGCGGAAGCCTAACTGAATATTTTTCCTGAATTTTATACTAATTGAACTTGAATAAGAAATTTAATTTGATTTTTTAAATAAACGATTTCACCGATTTACACGCGTTTTCCCTTGACCAAATTTTGACCGTATCACCCTTTACTACTACTATCTGGGCTGCAAAATAGTGAGTCGCAGAGGAGCGTGCGTCCCCGCAACATAGTTCTGGTCTCACAAGTTCCTACCTCATGCTTCCACGGGTCTATAGATGACAAATACCGCCAGCTAAGGGTTGCGTATTTAGCTGGAAGTGCAGCCTGGGCACTGTTGTCCTTCTGACTTCAGCTAGATTGAGGAGGTGCGTTTCGAGCGTCTGCCCACCAAGGAGGTGCGGCTCAAACAGCGGCTCAAATTATTTTAAAATTTTTTTTCGTGACAATGATAATGCAGGTCTGTCTACAATTGCAGCAGGACCACAACCAGCAGACATGCAGACAGTTCAGATATAATGTTTGTTATCATTTTGTATTGTAACACCCTTTCGCAATATTTTTTATGCTATTTCAGCTTCACATTTATGCGGTTCTAGCCCATACTACAGATTCTACTATACTTTTTTCCTTTCTTTATCCAAACCAATTTCATGATTTAATAACTAAAATTGTTTATGATCCATCATTTTCTATTGTACAGTTATAAAGAAGTATCCATGGGCTTAGTAGGATTCAAGAAATATCGGAGAATTCATTTTTTTTCCATTTTTTTGTGGATTTGTTAAGTTTCCCTTTTTTTAATCATATGAAACTCATTTTGGCTTACTGTAAGCTTAAATTTCCTTTGCCATTCTGCAGCCTGCCCGGTGATAAACTTTCCTTCATTACATCACTTTAGAAATTTTAGACATTTCAGAGTTAATATCATCTTACTTCGCAGCAGAAGAGGCAAATAGCTGCATTTTATTTTAATATGTATATTATTTAGTATCTCATTACAACATCGTATTATTTTCATCATATCATCACTGTGTATTTTTATAATCATAATAAAATTATTATTAAAAAATAATAATAATAATAATTGATAAAATTTAATACCTCAATGTTACAGGAAATTTATTCCAGATAGAACAGATATTTTATTGCATTGTATCTTGAGGTGTTTTCCATTTAATGTAGATCATTGAATATAAAGAAAATCATTGAATGCTCTTCAAATCTGCTGTTTATGTTTATCCATATGTCATGAATACATAAATATTTTTTTTAATTTTTAATGTATAATCAAATGTTTAATGTTTTATTTATTTGCAAAATGATCTTGACATTCCAGAGCAACATTCATCTGGCACTGATTGAACTGTAAAGATGCAACAAGCTTCATGTTATTACCATATGCCTATTAATACAGTTTTAATTATTTCATCATATTCTATGGATAGAATCACGTTTTGTTGAAATCATTGGACTTGACATCGAAGAAACAATTCCACCAGAACCCTAGTAGCACACCACGATCATAATTAGTTGCAGCAATTTGATTATGACTAACAAAAGCACATTTATGTTTTCTCAACTTAATGACAACATATGTGCTACTAGGTAACTTCCGCTGATGAACTTTAATTATTGGTTCAAGCAGCCATGGTGTGGGCATCTTTAGCATTTTGCTTGTTGTTATTTTTTATTTATGCAGTATTTTTATGGAACAAAATAAAAATTAATAACTGTATAACCTGATTGTTTGCGTTTTATTTTATAAACCTTAGCTCAAACCGCCACAACCACATATAGTAGAACATTTTCCATAAATTAAAAATTAAAATTGATGAAGTCTACGTAGACTTTAAGGGAGCGGGGGTGTTGGAAAAAGTATACGAAAGTCAACGATGGGGGAGGGGGGGAGGGCGGTGTGAAAGTGTCCCGTACGGGAGTTCACAAACCGACGCGATGCGTTTTTAAATTGCGTTGGTTTGTGCGCTCCCATAAGCCGCCATGTAATCTCACCGCGGAGATTTTTTCGCCGCGATTTCGCTGCAGCGGCGGCGGCAAAAAAAACGCTGCAGTTTGGTGAAGCCTTTATTATTTTCGAGGAAGTCCACAAAAAGTATGCCATGACAATCCTCGAAAACCCACGCCAAAATCTTTCCGATCCATTGAGCTTCTCTAGGCCGCTTCGGAGCACTCGTGCCGGTTTCAGTCCATTGCCGGGCACTCATTTTGTTCACTGGTGTGTAATAGTGGATCCAGGTTTCATCAACAGTTACCAATCGATACGAAAAGTTCTTCCGATTCCACATCTGCAAGTCTAAACACTGTTCCGAAGTGCTCTCGCGTTCGTGTTTTTGGTCAGGAGTAGAAGTGGCCAAAATGGGAAAGATCGTAGTATGCGGTGCTCGAAGCATGACCTAAAAATTTTTTCCCCGTCATTTTGTCTCGTTTTATTTTTAATTTAAGATAAGATTTTACAAAGTGTATAGTGAATTTGTTTACTTCACGCTCTCTATTTGTGGAAACCTGCAAGAAACGGAAGTCGGACGATTCCATTTTGTCTCCACCAGGAAAGGCATCGCGGAGAGAAGAGCGGTTGTGGCAGTGTGGAGTAAACGCTACCCGTGCATTCTTCAGCTGGTGGTGATGATGTGTATTGTTCGTTGATGGTTGCCGTTCGGACTTTTTGGATCGGATACGGGATCAGATGGAATTAAGCTAAGTACTTCTAATATTATTGATACCAGAATAGTGATAGTTCCCGTAGCGAACGTTGTGTAGTGGAGGTAATTCTTTAATCGCACATACATTTATTGAGGGCTTCAAATGGTGTGTTTACAACCGGGAAGGTCTCCGGTCTTCAAAAGTTCCAATAAGCGAGGTGGTGAAGAGGGAGGGAGGGGGGCTTGCGACTGAGGATCGTGTACCTTTTAGTCATGTTGTGTGTTTTCTGTTCTATTTTGATTCATGGTTTCGGTGCGCCTTGGAGTCATCTTTGCGTTCCGAAACCGTTTTGCTTAGGAGCATGTAGATCGATTAGGGGCTCAATTGGTTTTTTGGGCATTTCAGCATGAACATGTGGATTGCACTTCTGAATTCCGGTTGCTGTTTTCGTGGAGGGTTGACAAGCGACCGCGGGCGGTATGAGATTAAATTTAAATAAATTTGTTTGGTGGTTTCGTGATTATATAGGCCGTTTGTTTCAGGAGTCTTCGGCCCGGGATCTTCGTTCGCTTACACTGCGGTCCTTGGAGTGTGACTGGAGGAGTGTAGAGAAGGGGTTTAAAAGAGCAACAAAGCTTCAGAAGGGAATATCTTTTGCGTCTTTTGATTGAGGTTTTGTCTATGATGAAGCATACCTGATTTTATACTTCGGTGGCAATCCAGTGGATGTCGGTTTTATTTTGTACATACATATGTTATACTTTAGAAAAGAATGTATATTATTAATTATTTCATTATAACATCGTATTATTTTCATCATAGTCATTGTATATTACCTGTAATCTTATTGAATTTTCTGGAGTCACAACTCTTATATACATTTAAGTGTATTTTCGTTTCACATATTTATACATTCTTGATGAGAGATATTATTGTATGAATACATACAGATTTTCATATACATAAATTCATGTTTAGGTTGAGGAAACCAGCATCAACTGTAGTCATCGTCGGGTGCTTGGGGCGGTTCTTTTTCTGTCTCATTTTTTGCATGGTGTAGCATACATTTTAGATACACTATTTTTTATATTAAATTTCAGGTTATCCATGGAGTTTCCAAGTTTCGAAAAAAATCTATGATATGATACATTGTCTAAGCTTTTAGGTTCATAATAGATGCCCAAATCCTTCTACAATTGCAGCAGGACAGCAATCTGTTGACTTGTGTAATAATTATTTTCATTTTACATTCTAATATACCTTCTCTTATATTCTATATAACATAGCATATTGATTTTCCATTTTCATCATTATCATTACCATATTCTTCTTTCATTATCTGGATTTTCATTATTTATTTGAATATTATTTTATTATTCTTACCACTCAGGCGTAATGGTACGGTATGTCCACGCATCCTTCTTCCCCTGTAGATTCTTAAAATGCGTTGTGGTTCAAATCTATTCATTTGAATCCAACTCATTTTACAGAATCATCTTTTTGCAGTAAGAGGACGTCCATTAATTACGTCACGCAAAAAAGACTTTTTAATCCCCCCCCCCCTTGTCACGTTTTTGTATGGACCTTCATTTTTTGTATGGATCGTCACTTTCCCAAACTCCCCCCTCCCCTTACTGCGTGACATAATTAATGGACCATTACCTAAATGCAACGCAGTGAGGCCTGGCCGCTTTGACGCTTGTATCATGTCTTTGATATGCTGCAAGCATCAATATTGACAAAAAAAAAATTATTGGGCGTTATCTAACCCAATTATTTCCAGGATGCTTTCTCGTACTGGCTGCGTTTGTATTAGATTAGATTAGATTAGATTAGATTAGGAGTAGAAGTGGCCAAAATGGCTCACTATAGCGAGCGGCTCCGAACAGTTCCGCTCATTGAAGTGAGCTAGTTCTTCAGAACTCATTTGCTCTTTTCCTAGTACTTAGGGAAGGTCCATTAATAATGTCACGCAGTAAGGGGGGAGTGGGGGTTTGCGAAGACGTGACGATCCATACAAAAAAAAATTTGAAGGTCCATACAAAAAAAATGACAAGGGGGGGGGGGTTTAGAAAAAGCATTTTTTGGCGTGACGTAATTAATGGACAATCCCTTACTATCCTGGCAGCTAATTCGGATTTGCGTATTGAGATTTTTGGAAAAAATGGCGTTAAAATTTTCGATTTGTTTATTTTTAAACAGTTATTACAATTTACGAATTATGTTTCGCGTTTCACACCAACCAGTTGTTCTGCCTTGGAAAAGTTCTGTTCACAAGGTGCAGCGTTGCAGGAATGCACAACCTTTTCATCATTATCTGATGCCGATGCCGATTGGGGTTCAGCTTGCTGATTTTCATACGAAGTATCAATATTCTTCCGCATTTGTACACGAGACCTTGGTTCATCGTTGAAATCTCCACATCTCCAAAACTTTGCTTCTCAAACCGCGGATCGAGAAAGTTTGGCTTGAGCGATCAGTTCATTCGAATCTATTTCCCCGAACTGCTTGATGAGACAATCTTCCAGTTCATCTACCAACTTTTCGATATTTGGAGGAAGAGAATCGTTTGAATGCAGTTTGATACGCTCCCTCATAATGTAGGCAAGTACTGAGCTTTAGGCAAAGAAACAGATTTTTCTGACGAAATTTCAATCGAAACCTCATTGAAAGGTCCGAGAAGCGGGTCGAATCCAATAAGGCCAAGGTTGAACTTACAGCCTCTTTGTTCAATAGCAATCGTTCTAACATTTCGAACGTGGAGTTCTATCTCGTCAGAACATTCTGCTTTAGCTTAGGAGGATTTTTTCCTAATTTAATCATACACAGAGAATCATTGAAAACCAATGTTGAGCGAGAGCGTGAAAGAAAAACTTCCATCTGCTTGCGAGTTTTAATTCCACTCTCGCTCTTTTCATGGCAGTTTCGAACGTTCCTCTGGTTTAGCAGTCGATCAGTAGCTCGGGAGTTACATAGGCGCTCTCGTTCAGTTAAATAGATCTAGCTTCCATATCACATGGTACAGTTTGTGAGCTAAATTGGATAGGTTCTGCCATTCGCACTCTTGCTCGCGTGTCTTTTTGCAAACAGAAATAGCTCCCGTTCACGCTCCCGCTCACATATTAGTTTTTTTGTGTGGTGAGCGGGTGAGCTACCGCTCAATTAAAACGAGCGTTTTGTCACTCGTTCATCTTGGCGAACTAGTTCTTTAGCTCAGTTCATGATCGCATTGCCCACCTTCACTTTCTGGTCAGCCTACACCATTTCATGAACTTTTTTGACATTGTCCTCTGTAACCGCCTTGGAGGGACTGCCGCTGCGGACTCTATCGGTAATGGAGTTGCGGCCACCACGAAACTCTCGGAACCACAATTAACGGTGTAATCTGACAAAGCATTTGCCCCATAATACTTATCCAACTTTTCTTTTGTTTTCTTTGCCGTTTTGCCTCTCAAAATATAATGCTTTATGCAAGAACGAAAACCGTTTTTATCCATATTCAATATATACACAGATAAAAAGAAACATTGAATTTTCTGCGTTATCTAATGCACATAAAGGGAATGCTAGATTTTGCAGAAAATAATGGGATATTTCATGTAAATTTAAGCCAGATAACGCCTGAATCTAGCCTGTTGTATGAGAGATTGCAAACATTATTGTATGCAAACATTGTTTACGCCTCCTATGGCTTGGAATTAAACGAAGGGAAATTTTACGTGCTCGTTAAAGTTAATTATTTTTTTCTGTGTAGCCAAACACGGCCACAACAACCAGCTGTTAAAACAAAACTAAGGGCAGTATCGCACTGAAATTTGGCGTGTAGGCTTAAATATGAACGGATTACTAAGCACTATAATTTTTTTTCAGTAGTATCGCTTTTTGGCTGAAAGAAGGTAAGTTTTCACCCCCACCATGAATATCAATTGAATATCAATTTGTTAGTTTTCGTAGTGAATAATTATGCTCTTGCTGTTTTTTGCTCTTGAAAAACAAACTCATCGTGTAGGCCTTAGTGAAACATTCTAAGACTGATAGAACTTCAGATATTCAACATTTCTCATCGCAAGTCAGCTTCTATCTCCCCATTCGGAATCATGAACTGATTAATGTACTATTCGCATGAATAGTAACATTTCCGACCGGGGGGCAGTACAATCCGGAAGACACTATATAAATAATCGCCCATTGTCAGTTGCGGGTAAGGAAAGCACCATGCCATCCTTGCCCGTCTATTTGACTAAACCAAATAAATAAACACACGAAATCCTCGCACGGCAACCGTCTGCAGTCGCCGTCCGGTTCAGGGCGCGTCGTCGTAAGTGCAATGTTTACAATCCATGCCTGCCCTACTGTTCCTACACACACACACACACACTCTGGTGGTGTGATGTGACTTCTTTTGTGTTTTGTTTTCGGAAAGGATCCGGAGAACCCCGGGCGTGACAGTTTTATTTATGTTTGGACAATGGGAACTGACTGAGCAAATAAGCTTCGCTGCGTACAAAGGGCTACTTGCCACCGAATTCGGAACCCCGGGAAGGGCCCAGCCCATTCACATTCCGGCAAAAGAGGCGGCGGCGGTTCTCGTTTGGCTAAACATAGGACTATTCACGTTGCACAAAAGGCTTTTATGAGAGTGTTCTTTTTTTATTATTCTCGGAAAGATTTGCACTATCACGCCACCGTTATGCGGTAGATTTTGTTTACAAACGTTGCGAGCTTGGGCCGAGGGGTACCGAGGGTAATTTATCATCACTGTGCAAAGGAAAAGTTATGGGCTCATTAGTTGTTTTTTTTTCGTCTTCTTCTTCTTCTCTTCACTGCCCACCGAAAAATTAGTCAATGTTTACCGTTAGGGAAGTGATAGGGTAATAAATTATAAGCTATATTGGCAATATTTCTGCGTTGTTTACATTTGTCACCGATATCGAGGGAAATTTGACATTGGACCGGCATTTAATGGAAGTATGAAATTCAAACTCATTACTTCGCTGCCTATCATTTATAAACATCACACAAACGAGAGTTCTCATCCTGGTCTATTCCATCCTCTACTGACACTCGGCGAAAACCTACATGACGTCCCCTCCCCGCCACCAGGTCCGTAGGAAGCAGGCCGTGAAAATTGCACGGTTCTCGATTTTTCGGCACATTTTTTATTCATCATCTCTCAAATTATGCCCGCACCTTTCGGCTGTCATCGTCCTCTGCCAGTCATTTATTTATCGTTTATGAATGATTCGTGTTTCAATTGTATACCTTTTCCGAAGCACCGTGGGCTTGCTTTGATTGATTACAACTGCGATTATTACGGATGGCTCTGAGAATCAGGCGGTTTCGAGTTCCGGATGCACGTTTTGCCTGGAATTTAAAGTGTATGAAGATCAGATAAATATTTTGATAAACTTTGATGAACGTTTCTGATGAATCAAACCCCTTAGATTGTAACAGATGGTGTTGTGCTGAAACATTTGAAGCCTACCGACTTGGATATCGAACTGAAATACTGGAAAATGTTCATGTAGTTCGTAGGTTTTTGAACTTTTAACTCCTTAAGTCCTCAAGTCGAGTTATTAATACGAGACACTGAAGAAGTCTGCACATTGTAGACGAAATACGCGTATCTGTCGAAGATAAGCAAAGGTAGTTGGAATTAAATGGAAGATACTAATTTTTCTTCTAATTTCTAGTTCCTTAAGTTTGTTTTTAATTCCGTTCCGTTTTTTAAAGGCCAAAAATGGTGATGATACCAACTATCGTAACTCGGAATGATCCTGGTGAGCGGTAAAGCATCAATCAGGAACTAATATTTAAAAAACAACTTTCTTAAGGGCAATTACCAAGGGGCTAGTAACTCGGCACATTGTGTGGAAACTAGAGTCGGCACAGTTTGGACTCAGCTTAGAACAATAATCAATAATAACTAATGCTTGAATATATTAAAACTAATAATTAAATACTTTGGGAGCACTGCTAGATATCTTTAATAACTAATCAAATTCGATTGATTACTACTTGTTTAAGGCTAGTATGCAAATAAAAGTAGTGTGCTTCTTTAGGATAGGACAACTAATGATCAAGAAGTGCTTTTACTGTCGGAAGTACTTAGGGGCTGTTCATAAACCATGTAGACTTTGGGGGGGGGGGGAGTGGTCTTTGACCAAAGTCTACGCTCCATACAAAATTTCAAAAAATTGTATAGAGAAAAGTCTACGAGGGGGAGGGGGGGTGGTCTGAGATTTCAAAAAATGAGTCTACGTGGTTTATGAACAGGCCCTTACCTCGTATGCAGTTGAAAAGTAGGGCAAACTTCGTTACTTTAGTAACGCATGCCCATGTAATGGGGCTGTCAATTTTCCTTGCGGAATAATATTCCGTTCAATTATTCCGAAAGGAAAATTTACATTTCACCCGTGCTGGAGCAGTTTTCAAAATTTCTTCGGTAGGAATGGCAAAAATTACTTCAGGTATTCACTTGTGAGCTGCCTACTAAACTTTATCTTCGATCACAAACCAAAACCTCATCATTTCAAACAATTACAGCCAGCTTGATGACCGGTACAATTGGCATTTCGGCGATATAAAGCCTGTCCACGCTAAATTTTGGACATCCAAATAATATCAGCAAAAAAAATTTACACATGATTCAACAAAGCCGATAATTGAGTTATATCTTCAATGTTTCTTGACGGTTTCTTAATAAAACACCAACAACTTGGATGTCAAGATAATACCAACCGGATAGTTTATTCCATATGGTTTATATAGGGTTTTCAAGGGGCCTATCGCACAGAGAATGTATACTGGTGATGGTTCAATACGTTATGATCGTTAACGCATTCCTCATTTACGAATCCAGAGATTTAGTTTTATGTACACTCTAAGTATAATTCATTCAAACACTAAAATATCTACATGAGAAACAGTTGATTAAGATGTTAATCCTTCGTTCTGTAAAATTCTCGAACTTTCTGTAGTATACCCGCCATCAGGTTCCATACGGTATCCTCAGATACGCCTGCAATGCCGATTCTTCATCTTCTCTTGAAATCATCGGTACCATTTGGTTTCTTCTTAGTTTCGAAGAGTTTCCGCTTAACTAGAGCCCAGTACTTCTGTATTGGGCGATGTTCTGGACAGTTTGGTGGATTGGCTGTTTTTGGCACGTATTTTACCTCTTGTACCTTACATATATCATTCCAGGACGGATTTCGCATAGTGACAAGATGCCAATTCAGGTCAAAACAGAGCTGGAGAGTCGTGGCTTCTGATAAACGGTAGTAATCGCTTTTGCAGACATTCCTTCTCGTACACATGCTTATTGATAGTACCGGTAGAGACGAAACTTATAGAAGATTTTTGATCACAACTACATATGGCCTACCAAATGAAATACTTCTTCGGGAATTTGGACACCTTATTTTTCCAGAAATATTTGGCAGCGGCGTTCCTTTGCATTGCGGTATAAACAACCAAACCCGGAAACTGCTCAAAGTTCTCGAGTAAGGCCTGTACTCGAAAAAAATGCACCTGACAAAAGTGTTCGCTAAAAAAATATTTGAAGTCGGATTTTCTTGAACCTTTCAGGGAATTAACTAATACATATGGATTATGTTTCGCATAATTACTTTATTGAATTTCCTTTCCATCGCTGAAAGCCCGCACTTTTTTGGTCACTTTCAACCATTCTTTCTACAGCTCATTCTTAAGCACCTTGGACAATTTTCGATTTTTGGCCATCATTATGGCCTGAAATCTTTCCAACGGACGAATCTCTGGTGAATTTGGGGGGCTGGCGATTTTTGGTACAAAGCAACATTAAGCGGTAAATTTCGCTGTTGATGGTACCCGTTGTGATGTACGGTTTACTCAGTTTACCGCATTGGCATATGGCCTGCCAGAGCAAGTAGTTTTTGGCGAATTTGTCCACTTTCTACTTCCTTATGTCTTCCGGCACATCAAACCGTAATTTGGCAACGTAGAGCTCCAACCCCGGTATCTGTTTTGCGTCTGCCATGATGAAGGTTTCGTCATCCATCATCACACACATCGGTTTCGTTAACCACTCTCGATACAGCTTTCTTGCACGGGATTTGGCCGCCGTGTTCTATTGATCGGTGCCTTGCGGAACTTGAATACACGAAGCCCAGCTCGATTTCATGGTATGCTGAACGAACCAGGCGGAACACTTTGCCTTCAGAGCCACGTCGCGAATCGAAAGACTTGGATTACAATTGAAATAATCCAACACCTTCCGGGCCTTCACAGGGTCAGCTGTTTTCGATTTTCTTCCACTTCCAGCCCGCCGCCCGCCTTAGATAGCTTAAGCTGTCATATCAGCAATCTGTGAAATAATCCAAAATCTACACTGCAATAAAAGTGCCTGAAATTTAACGTGGACACGCTTTACTTGAGATACACTGAGAAATAATCAAATAACAAAAAAGAAGTTGTGTGACCTACCCCAGGCAAATTGCACAATTTTTGCATTTGTCATTTTTATATATTTTCATGGAATATAAAGACAAATCTTTCAGTCCTGCCGTTTGTTCTGTGTTTATTGATCGTTTTTATTACTGTTACATCAAATTTATTGAAATTGTGTAATGTTCTTTTTTTGTTATTCAATTATATCTTTTTCTTCAATAATATTTTGTTGGCTGAATCGATCTGAATCGATACTTACACGTAAGTGAAGGTTGCACACAAAAACTAAAACCCAGTCATATTAAAAACGCTGAGCAGTTTCACTGAATCAAGCAACACTGAAAAAAAATGAGTTTTAACAGGCGCGTAAAACTTTCCCTCTCTTAATTCCAAGCTAAAGGAGGCGTAATTGTTTGCTTTCATGCGCCATACAACAATGTTTGCAATCATTCATACAACAGGTTAGACATCTGGACTCGATTTACATGAAATATCCCATTATTTTCTGCCAAATCTAGCATTCCCTTTATGTGCATTAGATAACGAAGAAAATTAAATGCTTCTTTTTATCTGTGTAGAGAGTATTGCATTCGAACGCCATTTTGCCGAACACCCTTCACCCAAACGGCTGAAGAAAAGTAGAGGATTGAACTTGGGGCCTCGAATAGCGTAGTCAGTAAACGCACGGTCTAGCAAATCGGTGGAGGCGGGTTCGTTGCCCAAACGGTCTAGGAATTTTTCGGGTCGGAACATATCTCGACTTCCTTGGGCATAGAGTATAATTGTGCTTGCAACACAATACACAAATTCATGCAGATTGATGTTGGCAAACTAAGCTCTCAATTAATAACCGTAAAAGTGCGCTTAGAACACTAAATTGAGAAGCGACAAAAGCTCGTTTATGAGCGTTAAAAAACCATAAAGACGAAGAAGAATCAACTTTTCATGAAATCTTTGCTAATGAATTTTCATGAAAGATTGTTCCTTCGTTAAACCATGAACAGCTGTCCAAAGTAGCACACGGCAGTCTTAATTAGTTGAAGTTACTTGCTTATGACTTAGCAAGTCATATTTATGTTATCTCAACCGAATTGCAACAAGTGTGCTACTAGGGGTCTCTTATTTAAATACCTTCAACACGTGCTAAAACGTCATGTGGAAGATTGAGTTTAGATTTCAAGACATGATCTTCTAGACACGAAACCAATGAACTTTTATTGCTTCTTTCATTCATGCAGAATCAAGCATATCTTTTTTGCTTCATAATTTCCAATGTGACTACATGTCATGTGAATTTAGTATTTCTTGGAATATTTTTTGACATTCAGTTTGAAGTTTTATAGGAAATTCATTCTTCTCTAAACTAATTTAAATTCTCGTCATCTGCTAACAAACCATGGCGTTTATGAAAATGTTTGAGATTTGAAGCAGTGATCTTTCAATGATCAGCAGTTCTTTCTAATCTATGTTCTTTCTAAGTATCTACAGAAAAACTTTCCCGAACTAACGGCCTAAGCACCCCAAGACCCTATTCAAAGCACGGCGTAAACGTTAACCTACAGCGCTCATATTTTGCAATATGGTGGTCCATGTAGTGAAGCACCATACTGCAAAAAATGAGCGTTGTAGGTCAACGTTTACCCCGTGCTTGGAATAGGGTCTTGGGGTGCTTAAGCCGTTCCCTACCCTATGTAGGTTTTTCTTTTCTGGCTAAAATTGAAATGCTAAAAACAAGAAAAAAGGGTACTTCTCCCCATAAGTAGGAATATTAACTTGACAAAGTTAGAAAAAAATAAATGCGGACACGCTATATACATTATTATTTCTAAAAAGATTAAATCGTTTTGGCTCTATCATCAAGGCGAAATAATTAAGGCAAATTTTCTTTCATACATATTGGTATGACTCGGTATGTGCAATATCACATATGTAAGGTTATGAAAAATAGGTTAGGAAGAGATAATGTTATTGGTTGAAACATTTAAAATTACATCGTGAACTGACAGATATCTGCACAGCTCATTTGTTTTCCTTCTACCAACGCCAGTATAGCAGTTTGCAACAGTCATACATTGGGCAGCGTTTACAACGCACTCTTTAGTATATTTTTGTTTACCTCCGATGATAGCGTCAGACACAGTTGTGACCGAAGTATTATTTTATTACTTCAAAATATTCAATAGTTTAACCCATTTCCGTCCGCTGTTGCGTATACGCAACAGTGGTTTTGAAAAATTCGTGTATGCATGTACGTTGAATACGATCAAAACAAATTAGTTTGTTTGAAAGGTGTATCCTTTGGCTATCTTACTGACTGTGTTCACACACACCAATAGAAAAAAAAACTCACAAATTGCATTGTATGAGTTGGTACATGTCTTATGGACACAATTTCAATCATAAACTAGAAGTTACTGGTTATATTTTTTGTCGTTTCACAATGGGAATATGTTTACAAAAGGCCAAATATTATTTGTAGCTAGTTAACCATCCATTAAGGTGTGGCTGAGTGTGTACCATTTGAGCTTAAAATGTATGTTGCATTCTATTTGTCGAGCAATGCGCCAGTGTTGCGTATACGCAACATGCTGTCACGGTGTTCCTAAGCGTCAAAAAAAAAAACCTCTAAAAATGCTAAATTTCATTAATGCATCTTATATTTTGATACGGTATCGTCGACAAAAAATGTTTTGTGGAAAACGGCGAAAATGGGTTAAAAAAGAAACTGTTGCAGAGTTTTTAAATTCAGTATAATTACGCCAGCCTCTATGTTGAGGATAAAAGAAACCTTCAGTGAATCGTCTATAAGAGGATGCTTGAGTTATACGGTTTTTTGCTTTATAGGTCTGAACATAAAATTGGAATCAAACAATCAAATATGCACTACAATAGCTGTTGCCCATTTTAATTGGACTCATTAGATTTATAGATTCTAAATTCGTTAGTAAAAGTATTAAAAATTTATACAAGTAAGTGTTGTGAATGAAATTTACGTCGTGGTATTTGAAATTAGTGCAGAGTATTTTTTCATGTAATTTTGAAAGAGGACGTAAATTTCAGTTTTACTAGGCGCATCGTTTGGGTGCATTTTAAAAAAATAATGGGTGTACCAAAATGTCATGCGTCGTTAAGCAGATAAAAATAAGTTGAAAGATATGAGAAAATAAATCAAACGCACCTTTTGTTGACTTGCGTACACTCTTAGAAAAAATCATGTAAATTAAGATGCACATGGATTTGGATGCTACATGGATGCACATAAAAAGAGGGGACCGTTAGATAAAAATTTCGTCTGTTCTTAAATTAAAAAGACACTAAAAACTCGAAATGATATTATGACATGACATACACAGCAAAAAAAATGAAAGTTACACTTGATTTAAACCAGAACCGTTGGAAAAATACATCACTGCACGCACTTTAAGTGGGTGAACTTAATATTTAAATTCATGCACATAAACTGAGCATTCAACAATAATTAAAAACACATGCATTATCAAACAAATATGTACTAAAGGGTGTCCACGATGAAATTGCCACACTATGAAATTGCTCTAACTTTTTAACCGTTGGGTAGAATTTAATGAAAATTTGGGTGTATTTAGTTCATAGTGCATTATTTACATCCTGCAAGTCCTGTGATCAAAACTCGCGGAAATGGAGTCGAAAGAACAGCTCGTGCGTGATAAAATCTTGCGCATTCATCACGAGAACAAGGATCTCTCGCATCGTTCCATCGCTAAAACGTTGGGAATCGCGAATTCCACGGTGTCGCGAGTGATTCAGCGGTTCGAGGAACGGTTGACCACCGATCGGAAGCCCAGAAGTGAAGGAAAAAGTATTCCGTACAACACCAAAAATCACAACCGCGTAGTTGGGGCCTTCAACCGAAATCCGAACGCCTCCGTTCGGGATGTGGCTAAGAAGCTGCACCTAAGCCGAAGTTTTGTCCAGAAGGCCAAAACTAAGGCTGGGCTTCGAACGTTCAAGGTACAAAAGGCCCCTAATCGCGACGAGAAGCAGAACAAGTCCGCCAAAACCCGTGCCAGGAAGTTGTACCTCAACATGCTGACGAAAGTTGAATGCTGCATCATGGACGACGAAACATATGTGAAGGCCGACTTCAAACAGATCCCCGGCAACCTGTTTTTCACGGCCAAGGATAAGTTCAGCGTTCCGGAGCAAGCCATCTGCACGTGCGGGAAGCGGATTGCACCTTGCGTGACCCAGGACACGATGAACGGACAAGTGTACATAAAAGAGTGCCTCCAGAAGCGGCTGCTTCCTCTCCTGAAGGCCCACAACGTCCCAACAATCTTCTGGCCGGATTTGGCCTCATGCCACTACTCCAAGGACGTGCTGAAGTGCTCAACCCTCTCAACACTCCGGAGCTCCGCCCCATCGAGAAGTACTGGGCGATTATGAAGCAGCACCTTCTTAAACGACCTAAGGTAGTGAAGACAGTCGAGGAACTGAAGAAAGTATGGGTTTACATGCAAAAAACGGTTGATTCACAGGTTGTGCAGAATCTTATGGCCGGGGTTAAGGCCAAGGTGCGGGCATTTGCGTATGGACTGTAAATAAAATACGAGTAAAATGGTAAAATGAAGTTTAATAGTTATTTCTCAATCCCTGAAAATTTGATGGCAATCGGATGAAAACTCGAATTTTGCGAATCAATTTTGTGTGTGGCAATTTCATCGTGGACACCCTTTACAATGTAAGTTCTAGCCATGATGAAAACATACACACTTAGAAATTATGAATTTTACACAAGACGTAATTCATGTTTGTTAAAAGTTGGGGAACGTAAACAAAGATTTCGTGTAAAGTTATGTCTCCTGAAAGTGACTCCTACGCAATTCGAAGAGAGATGTGTTTGATTAAATTTATTTTCTCATCTTTTTCAACTCATTCCTATATGCTTAAGGTCGCTTGCATGTATCGGTCTCAGAGCATCGAATTTTACATAATATTTTTGAAGTGTGTAGTTTCATCGCAAGTTCGCAAACAACGACTATCAACTGTAGAATCAACTTTTTTTAATGGTCGATTTGATCATGATCATAGTCGATTCAAAACCACTATACTACCATAGTTATCCTAACCGCCAATAATGGTAAAATTGGCTATCAAATCCTTCTCTGTGTATAATTATTTCATCTAAAATAATCTAACGGCCAGTATCGACCTAAAATTAGAAAGGTTACGGAATTTTGTTCAATACTACAAAGCGAAATTTTGACAACTGATCTGCATGGAACTTCACTTAAAGCGGTATCGTGATCAAAAGACATTTTTTTCAATCCCAAACCCATGTTAAATTCCGTTTACTAAAACGGAAAATTAAAGAATCGACAAGAAATTTCTGCAGCAGTATTCATCTGACTAAAACGAAAAATAGAATTTGAATTTGTATGGTTTGCACGCAAACTAATGGGAGCTGTCCAAGGGGTGAGTCGCTCAGCACAATATCTCTTGTGCCCACTTTTTTTTGGTGTGCCTCAAAGCGTTACGATTTATCGATCGGGGTGCCAATAGGTGCCCATGTGTGCCACGGTTATTTGACAGTTGAATCGTTATATTTTGGCTATGCCTGGCAACCAGGCGATTGTTTTGTTTTGCTTTCAAAATTTAGGTTTTGGACAAGGATTTCATGGCGGAAACCGTATGGTATGGTATGGATTTTATGGCGGAAACCGCACTTTATTCACCAGGAAGACAATTTTTTCGAAATCAAATTAAAAATGAGAAGTAATGAACATCGACATTTAAAGTAAATTTGAAGTTTACATAAAAAGAGTTTGGTTCGAGCATCGGTCGTGAGACGTTATGCCGATGCTTTATTGTTTCAGCGATACGATACGAGTGATCACAGGAAAGAACAACAATGCATCTCTCAAGCGTAAATAAAATTAACCTTGTTTTTGTGACTATGTGATTGGCTCCAATGGCATCCTAATTATTGGTTTAACTCGGTTCAAATTGGATTTCCAGCACTATAAAAAAACACCTGGTTTTCCAATGAAAATCCACCATCACACTGTGTAAGTGGCCCCAATAGCATCCTTGCTGTTCGTATAAATCGGTTTTAATCAGAAATCGGTACTAACATTTAAATATTTTACTAAACGAAGCGTGAATTCAGCTTATCGTTTACCACAACGAACACTGCTGCCATTCAATCTTGTTATCCAACATCTCAGTGATTTATCGTGGAAGTGCTGAGGTGGTCTTGGCTTCCAATAAAGCGACCCAAGTAACACCAAAAACATCTCTTTGGTCAGTTATCTTAAAATTTTGTTATAAAAGAGTATTAAGAATGGAATGAGAAACATCTTTTTTCAAATACAAGCTGAGAGGAGGTTTTCGCAAAACATTTGTTTCATAAGTCACTCATGTATTTTTCTAGAACATATGACTTAATTCTCGACTCACATATGACCACAACAGCGCAATTGACAGATCTTGTTATAACATTTTTTAGGTCACGGGAGAAGTTTTAAATATGAACTGCACAACATGCTCTTGACAAAACGATGTTTTATTCAGGTAGTAGCATCACAATAACCAATAGGTTACAATCAAGTTATTAATAAGTGAAACAAAATGCAGAAATGCATGAACACAACAATTCAATTCAACAAGTGCCAAACTAGCAGATGTATATACAGACCAGATTTGAGAGTAATATTTGTTATGAGTATGATGAATCTGTTTATAAATTCCCATTTTTTTTTTAATTTTTCATATCGATTAAAAAGCAGACCTAGCCCATTTGCAAGATATCTTCTTAACAAACGGTTACAGAATTGGTCTAACTACAAAAAAAAACAAACAAACTTTTCGGAACTATACAATGCAACAAGAATCAGTATCAGGAGTTGATTCATTGTGACGGTTCACAAGAAACGTCATTTTTTCTAAAATGTCTGGATCCAAATTTCACTTAAAAGATGCTCTAATATGGTTATTAAGATGTTATAATAACTAACTCAAATAATTTGCAATCGAACATCAAGAGTATGTTATAAGACTGCTCTCAAGATGTATTTTGGACGAGATTTTGGACTCAATTTCAACTTCACGCCATATGTAGCTATGGAGAAAATTACAGTGCCGGTTGAAACTATGACTACAATTATCACTAAAAATTTCGAAAGCGGCGATTTAGATGATAAACTTTGAGTAGGAAAGAAAATTGCTCGCTAATATAGACATTTTTTATGTTTAAAAAACTTTTCATCGGCAGTGTAGACCACGTGTCTTAATCTCTTTTACTATGAGTTGTGTGTATTCTCCTCATAAACAAACATAATTTTCTCAATCATAACAAACTTAACAATCTTTGTTAACTTCAGTTCGTTTGACATTTCTCAACCTAGCATGTCATGTGCATGTGTTTCTGCGATTGTTTCTACCTTGAAATTACTTGATTATAACCTATTTGCTATTATAATGCTAGAAACTACCAAGATAAGACATCATCATGTTGAAAGCATGTTATTGAAAAGATTTTGAAATCTTATTATTAGTCCTAAATCTGTATCTAAGAACTTCTGATGTGACCTTAAAGATGTTTCAAATAGATCGATTTATTGCGCTGTTTTGGTCATATGAGATACTGAAATAAGTTATGTGTACTTGAAGAATACTGAGCATGTTTTACGATGATTTTTGAACATTACATAGCAGGATGTATTACTTGGGAGTCTCACGTTAATACATTCCTACCCTTTCCTTATCTGACCTACATTCAAGCAGGCTGGTGCCGGTATTGCCTAAGTCGGAGTAGAGCAACCTGCCCGATGTCAGTTGAGCTCTTTATCTTGCTCATGCTCATAGAAACGGATAAAATATTTGAATAGTATAAGACAACTGCAACTTCTCGCTCTGATTAGCTTGCTCTCTTGCTTTCTCACACGATTATCAAATGACTGGTCTGAAAATTGGATACGAGTCTTCTCGTCTCACCAAATGATATCATAGCATGACCTCCATTAAATTCTCTTGGATACGGCAACAATATTTCAAAATACTGCATCAAACTGTAAGATATGATTAACATATATTCTCAATAATACGAAACTACAATACCGAAAAACGGGGTAGCATTGATCAGCGGGGTAACATTGGTCGGTATGGCCCAATGAATAGATCAATGAAACATTTTCCGTTGATACACTTTCATACTTTCAACTAAGTTTCTTAATCTAGTATTATATGGCTTCTAAAAGCTACAGCATGTAAAAAAAGTTTATCCACCCCTTCTCACTTGGAACATTTGCTTCAAATAATCCACCAAAACATTGAAAAACTATTTTTAATATTAATTTTATTTCTCAAGGGATAAAAAGAAAATAAAATAACGATAATTTGATGTAAAAGCACGAACTGTTCGTGTCTGAGACCAAATATATAAGAAAACGATAAAAAATAATGCAAAAAAAGTCTATCCACCATAATCCTGAAAATCATTCAATATTTCGTGTGACCTCCCTTGGCTTCAAGGACAGCTTGACATCGTAGTGACATTGACTGGACAAGCTTAGCAGTCGTTTCTGGTGCGATTTTGTCCCATTCAGTTACAACAACTTGTCGTAATTTCTGAATGCTTGATGGTTTGTGTTCCTAAACCTTAATTTTCAAAATAGACCAGAGATGTTCTATTGGATTCTGCTGGCCACTCCAAAAAATTGATTTTCTTTTCCTTAAACCATTGGGATACCAGCTTCGATGTGTGCCTTGGATCCCCATCTTGCTGGAACGTGTATCTCCGGCCCAGCTTCAGTTTTTGTGCAGTTGCTGAAAGTTTTCGTTTCAGTATGTCCAGATAAACCTCTTTTCTCATTATTCCGTCAATGAATTCGAGTTTTCCAACGCCAGACGAAGCCATCGAGCCCCAAACCATGACTCTACCTGCACAGAAAATGATAAAATCTAGTTAAGTTTGTGTGAAAATTGATGATGTTGCGATAACTCACCTACACCATGTTTGACTGTAGGCTTTAAACACTGGTTTTTCAGACTTTCACCGGTTCTGCGCCATTTTCATGTGATACCATCAGACCCAAATAGCATTACTTTAGTCTCGTCTGACCAAATGATCTTTCTCCAATCATCGACTGTCCATGTAATATGATCTCGAGCCCACTTCAATCATTTTTTAATGTTTTTCGCTGACAACCATGGTTTCTTAATTGCCACTCTACCTTTCAGACCTTGTAGATGCAATCGATTTCGGATTGTTTGAGGTGGATAGAAAATTCATATTTTGAGTGTATATGTTGGCTATGTTCCATGGTCAAACAATACTGAAATTCTTTCAAAAATAAGAATGGCTCTTTATTCGCTTCACCGCAAAAAGAATGAATTTGAACGGTGTCGTTCTACTTCTTTGGATCTATTCAAATAATTGTGGCGCATTTCTTTAGCAACTTCTTCAACTTCACTATCATGTCACTATGACATAACTCCACCCACCAAACGCTCGCCACCGCTCCTCGTCATATCGTCGCACACAATTTAATGAGTCCGATGATTAATTGTGAAAAAGAAATTGCGGAACGTCCTCCGAGATGAATGAGTGAAAATGAAAGGACCGTCATTCAGTTTGCTGCTCGTCATTTTGTCGTTCTTTCTGTGGAGCAGCAGTATCATAAAAATGAGCAGCTCTCCATCGTCGGACCTACCCACCTCCCCGAGAGCCCGAAAATGTAGTGAAAGTGAAAGTGTGTTGTCTGACGGAGATGTGCCATCACCGTCATCGTTTCCTTTTCGTTCGCCCAGAAAGCCCATCCCTCCCGAAACCAAAAGCACACCAAGTGAATTATACACATTTTTTATTGCCCAAGGAACGAGGGGGGATAACGGGGAGAGACAAAGAAGTTTTCCAGCATCCTTGCTTGCCGTCTTCCCCCTTCGGCCGGATCGCTGACACTTTTCAGGGTTTGTGTTTTTAATGATGACGACAGTGAAGAAGACAGATGTTTTGGGATGGGCGCTGGCAACGATGTAAAAATGGAAATGAACCATTATTCATAAACATTTTCGCCGTTGATTCGTTTCATTTTTGGGGTTGCTCGGGGAAAACAACTCCGAGGAAGGGGACGGGCGAGGGGCAACATGGAAAGTAATAAAAATGAAGCCGCGTTTTGCAGATGATAATGATGACTTTTATGGGCCTTCTTCAGCAACATCCCTCTCGGAATGGGGATGGCTGCCGGCGCGGCGGTGTTGATGATGATGATGGCACCCAGTCAGTCAGTGCACATTTGCGTTGGACCTTGGCTCATTCGTCTTTGTTTAGGAGTTCGCGTGGGGCATAAATTAAATCGTTCACCGAAGAAGAGCAAGAGCGCGCCGGGCAAAGTTTGGTGCTTTTTGAAAAACGGACGAAAACTTTGGCAATATTTCTTAGTTTGGAAGGAAGTTAGCGGCGGACTAAACGGATGTGGCATCCGTAATTTTGATGAATAAATATGGCTCGATTTCCAACTATGTAGCAGCCCATGGAAGTTTTATGTTTCGCAGATTCTGAGAAACGCTTGCTTTGATCATTATTGCGTTAAATGTGTTTGAAACTCGAACCATCATTTCCTGAACTTAATCGTAAACTTATCACTTCAACCAAGCAACTAACTGATACACTTCATAAGACGATGCCCTTTTCATGTTGTCTCGATGTATGAACGCATGCCGAACCAACCAGTGGGCAGCACGTGCCGTCCGGTTGCATCCGGGGATTTCAATTAGACCCTAAGTGGTGAGTAAATATTTTCGCCCGTGATTGTTTCACCACCGTCCCAGCAGCGGGTGCAAAAGAAACACGTGTTCCTTTTGTGACAGATCCTGCATGATGCAAAAAGTACATCCATTATCCCTTTCGGGCAAATTTTAAACAACATCCACCACCGGTGTGTGCCAGTCCAACGCCATTCATAAGCGATGCGTCAATAAGATAACCGCCATATGTCAAATTCGTGGATTCCATTGCGTCAAACCGAACGGTGACTGGCATCATCAAAGCCGTTTTTCCGACCTGGTCGTCGGCGTCGTCCAATGCCTGATTCGATTCGATCGAAACCGTCAGCCGACAATCGAAAACTCCGAATCCCCCGGCTTATCCAAACCGACCTCGCGGATAATCAACTGGGTCTGCGATTAAGCTCAAACTGCCAAGTGACTAGCCAGTAGTAGCCAGCAACAGCAGAAGCAGCAGCGGCAGCGGAAGTGGAGTGGTTAACGGGAAATTAAATTATGAAAATAGATCACAAGCGATAAGGTTTTCGTTAATAATTCGGAAGCCTCCGGCTGAGCTAGATAATGAAGAGATTGATATTTTTTTTGTCGGCAAGTTATTTTTCTCGAAATACAGCGTATCTTCCGGGCTTAGCGATTGAGTTAATCGGACGAAAATAAACATTGACGAGCTTGCACAAATTAGCACGTAGATGACTAGATGAGCAATCAAAGGATGGACTTACGAAATATGCAGCCCATGAATGATGGTTATTCGAATGGCTATGTACCTTGAAGGACAAATGCAACATTGGCTGGGAGAGAAATTACAACGCATTAATTTGCATCGAAAAGTTCTATGTGTAGCGTATTATGATGATGGTGACGGTCCCGCCACTCACCCCAACAAAGGTTTGAGCTAGACGATTTATCTATTAGATAATTTAGTTAAAAACAATTCAACCAGTTATGCAAAACTAAAAACGAGCTTATTTCATCTACAGATGTAAACTTCTTACAAAACTTTTGTTCATTTGATTTACAGCGAGATAATTGTGAAAAGCTAGTGCTGTCAACCACAAAAGTTCGCAAGTGTTCCCAGCGATCAGGAAATCCCATTACAATTTAAATCAGCGAATCCTGTATGAGGATATTATCAGAAGACAAGCACGTTACAGAGCAGATGAGGTTGCAACACTAATGGAACCGCCAGCTTTGTTTTGGGCTGACCAAGGATATCCCCAATCAAAGAAATCGAGAAAATTTCCGAACCGAAAAAATCCTGGACCGGCCTTAGTCAAATTTTTACATGCAACCACATCAGAATTAACAATATTTTTTGTATATTCAAAAAGACGTCCTTTATACCTGTATTCTACGCGCGAGGCTCAAGCTTTTAAGACTACACAAAAATAAAAACTACTTTAAATTACAAATAAATTTTTTAACAACATCACAACATCAAAAAGAGGAGGAATGAACCTGTTACATCTCAAAATTAAACGCATTATCTTATTTTGCAAACACTGTTATCTCGATATTTGTGTTTGATAAGCTAAAACAAAATGGAAGGCCAAAATTCAATCTGAAGAGAGATGATAGATTTGTACTATTGTATTTTACTTGCAATAGTTAAATCGTTTTTCAATCGGCAGAGAATACCGTACTTCTTGGCTATTTTCTTGATGACATCGTCAATGTGAGAGTCAAATTTTAATCTATCATTAAAAATTACGCCAAGATATTTAATCTCACGAGGGCGATCAATTGTCTCATCATCATTTTTAACAGAGACGTCTTCGATAACTCGATTTCACAAAATTACCATGAGTTTAGTTTTACTTATGTTCAATTTCAACTGGTTGTACTCTAACCATCTACTTAGAGAACGTAAACCTGCATTCAAATGTGAAATGGCCTCATCAAGGCTTCTAGCTGCAATGAACAACACGGTATCATCAGCAAGAAGATTAATATCATATTAATATATAGAATGAATAAAATGGGCCCTAATACACTCCCTTGTGTTACGCCAAGGCTGTTCTCCACAGGGCTGGAAAAAGAATCATTAAAAGCCGTCCGTTGAGTTCTGTCAGACAAAAAGCTTTCGAACCATCTGTATGCAGAACCTGAAAATCCAAATCGCTTGATTGTTTCTAACAATAAGGACCGAGAAGTCGTTTCAAAAGCGCGTTTCAGATAAAAAAAAACAGCAACAATCGTATCTTTACGCTCTACATTTTCTTTCCATTTTGAGACGCTTAAGACGCAGAAGATCCAAATTGTACCAGCTGTTCGAGTTCCTTACTAAAGCAAATTTATTGTCGACTAGCTCATTGGTACATATTTTTAAGACGTCAGTCAAAACAGCTGATTTCTGATCTAGAGAACCGGTATTCGTTTGAAAATCCACACTTCTTTCGACAAGACTTAAAATAGCTTGTTTCTAATACTTTTTCCAACATTTCAATTTCACATAATCACTGTCATCACTACTATTATCTTCAACGTTAATAATAATGGTTTCATGATCGGTTACTTTCAAGTCAGAGTTTATAACAACACAAACAGAATCAAAATCAAAGCTTTACTGTGTCTATTATTAGTATTCATTAGCCAATGATACAATATACCATAATTACCGATCTGCATGCCACGAACAACTGCAATGCTTAAAAACCAATTGCCGTCACAAACTTCGTTCAATTGAAGTTTCTTTTTTTCAATTGACTGATTCTTTAGCATAAATAGCAAGGCCGCCAGTGTGTCTGGAATGTGATAAACAAGCAGCCACATTATATCCCGGTATACTATATTGATCAAATGCTTGTTTGTCAACGATATGCGTTTCTGATAAAAAGACTAAATATGGACGTTTTTCCTCTACAATCTGACGCAATTCTATGTAGTTTGTAGACAACCCAGCAATATTGAAGTACAAAATATCGAATTTACTCACTTTACTACTGAAACTTGGCTGCTATTCATTGAAATGCAGGCTTCTCTTTTTTCATTCATATAATCGCTTCAAAATTTAGCATTCGTCATCCGTTTTTTTTTACAATTAATACATTTCAAAACAGTTGATTAGTCGGTTCCAAGGTGCACCGCAGTGTCTGTCTGTCTGTCTGACAGGATACAGCGTAGTTTTCAGATAAATGTTTTGTCTTTGAAATGCTTCTACTACTACAACTTCTTTGAAACACGTTCCGGGGAGTAAATTAACCCTTATGTGTTCGACAAAAAAAAACACCTTTAAGTGATCGACAGGGTACCCGGGTACCCACCGAATTCAAATGGTTATAACTGTGGCTATTATTGACCGATTTTAATTCTTTTCTTTAGGATTGACAGGTCCAAGGATAAATCATCAGATGGCAACTAAACGTTGAGAATTATCCTACTGGAGAAATTTCATGAATTTTGATACACATATTGCCAGGGTTTTCTACTGAAAATGTTCATGGCCACTCGAGGCCCCACGGGAACCTGTTCCGGACTAACCGGTCCGAGGACAAATCATCAGATAGCCACATACCGTTGAGCAATGTCCTACTGGAGAAATTTCATGAAATTTGATACCCATATTGCCAGGGTTTCTTTCTAAATATGTTTATGGCCACTCTAGGCTCCAAGAGAACCTGTTACAGAATGGCCGTTCCAGGAACAAGTTGGCAAATGGTGCAGAATAGGATATAAATAGTTTCTAGGAATTATTCCAAACATTCTGACATACATTCCTGCAAATTCAATAGATGTTCCGATATTGTGTCTCCGTACCGGAACACAGCCCCGGTAACCTGGATTTACGGAAACCAGATGCATTCAAATGGTCATTGCTGATTATGTTCCTAAAGCGAATGAAGTTTTGGATCCTAAAGGTGCCAAAAGAATTTAAATCGGTCATTAAAAGCCCGAGTTATAATCATTTGAATATGGTGGGTACCCGTGTACCCTGTTGATCACTTAAGGGGTAAAAAAAATCGAAGTTCCCCCCTTCGCCCCCCCTTGCTACTAAACGAAATGTTTTAATGGAAAAAGTTGCCTTCCGACTATTATTAAGATGTCACTGAATTTCAGCTTAACGGTTTAAAATAAACTATGAAAATTCGTAATGTAAAACATGAAAAGGTACCCGGGTACCCTGTCGATCACATAAGGGTTAAAAAGAATATTTTAACAAAACTCATTCCCAAAAAAACCCTCAAAGTGCCAGTTCTATTATACTTTCATTCATGTAGCTGCAAGCGTAGCAAGGCTTGTAAAAAAGACACTGAAAAAATTACTGTGGACAAGAAAAAGCTTCCGATGGATGTTTTTTTCTTCCGTAGAAGTAAATCTTTATCCCAAGTGATGTTTTTATTTTGTAAATCGACGTTATTTGTTTTAATCGATTTTTGTAAGTGTAAATTCCATCTGGAATTTAAAAAAAAAATAGTTCGAAAGTTTGATTTTTTTTGTGATAGTCAATGCTAGTTTTGTAGGATTTTTAATTTTTCATGTTCAAAAAAGAACGATCAAAAACAGTTTAGCACTTTCAAAAGACAGTCTAGATCAATTCTAGACAAAATCATGAAGGTCGAAAGTAACAATTGTAAACAATGACTTAAAACGTGAATTTCCAGGAAATGCTAGGTGGCTAACATCCATATCCACTACCGACGGGCAGGTAATAACTCCCTGTATCTGTTTCTGGTGCTATTTTGTTTGTTGCAGCAAGCAGATCCCAGAAAAGTACGCTAGAAGTCATTGTTTACAAAAGTTACTTTCGACCTTTTGACTATGTTGTCTAGAATTTTGGAAAAACTGCACGCTCATTCGGATTTACCCAAATTTGAGTAAAGCTAATCGAGATTCCGAAAAGTCTCGAGTACAACAGTCGTATCTGATTTTGTAAACAAAGAGGGGAAGTGAGGTTCAAACGTTAAATTCTTGTAACCCTTTTCACTTTCATGCAAACTAGGGCTACCAACACAAGGAATAACATTTCCCTAACATGATGGCAATGCTGCTTTCCGTGAGGGTCCTGAGAGTTTGGAAAAAATTACGTTCAAATCTTACTTCCCCTTTTGTGTTTACAAAATCAGATACGCCTGTTTGAAAAAGAACTCGAGAAGTATTTCGATTGCTCGGAAATGAAAAGTAATGTAAATGCTCGGAAATGAAAAGTAAAGTCTTCAAAGTAAACAGTCGATTTATTGATAGATTGACCATGATAAGCACAGGCAAATAGCTTATACAGATCAATCTTGGAGATGCCTCTAGTTGACTCTAGTTGTCGCATAATGTCCAGGAACACCTTCCAGAAAGTAGAATTGCGTGTCGCTAAAGAAGTCCTGGAACAGCTTCTGATGACCGGAACGGGAATCACAGTCGACGTTGGGGCGTCATCCAGGATGTGACCCTCTCCGTTTCGACTCTTGTTTATCCGCTGCCAAACTACAAATCAGCATAATGTAATATCGTTTTAATGAAATGCGTGCATTCTCACACTCACCTTCAGCCAAACGAAAGAACAAGTATTCCTTGTCATTAGCTAACAACGCAATACTGGCATTAAAACTGATTTGGTCAAACCAATCAATGGCAAAATGTTTGTGAAAAATCTGCGATCTCTGAAAAAAACCGTTGAATGATTGACAGGATGACAGGTGTTGGCGGGTTTATTAACAAGAAATACGACATCAGTGCGGGGAACGCAAAGTTGGTGGTTTTTGGTAGTTCTGTTCAAGTTTCGCTAATGCAAATCAGGTATAAAGTTAATCTTAAAAATAGACCGCCGCTGAAGATGCCCTAATTTCTTTTCCCATAATTCTAAGCCAAAAATGTGCACTCTCCTTTTTTTTAAACAAGAAAGAAGAAAATACTGTAACTGTATATGTACTAGTCTACGTTCGTCTATGTAGGGTATGTGTCCCTTGACTCAGCCTTTTATGCAACCATCGATTACATTTTTAATTATAACTCATAAAGTTTTCAAGCTGTAAGCGAGATTCAACTAGTTAGACACTTGCTAAGATAAGTTTGATAAGACATTTGGTAGTTTGTATCATGAAAAGTTACACAACTCTTTTTATAAACTCAGAAACATTCGAGGGATATGGATTTAATGTCGGTCTATTGGTGCCAGATTGGGTCTATTCATGGATGCAACTTCGTCCGGTTCGATGGATTTATTACTAAATACAGTCTTTGTACGGTTGTTTTCGTAATTTTATGAATTAAGGCATAGCCAGCTGTATTCACTTTACTGAACTCAAAATTTCACAAAACAAACTAAAGTAAAACTACTTAGAAACACTTAATTGATGTTCATATATGTTTATCAGACATTCAATAATGAAAACATTGTAATTCACTATACAATGACTTTATTCCTTCGGTTCGTGTAAAAAAAGTCACTTGAATATAAACAACCGCAAATTCATGCATTTCCACTCAAATTTTACCAATAACAACCTTTTTACTACGTTATTGATACAACAGGCCATATTTGGGAACATACAAAAAAATGTGTCCCCAACATTGGGTCTACGATTTTCTTGTAAAATCATTGTAATTTCAGCTATGTGAACAGTTAGTTTGTAATGTGTAACTATTTTCTGTACATCCAGACTGCATTACTCGCTTTATCGATTCAATTAAGCCATATTTATATCACTTGAAGATCGTGTACATCATCTATTCAGCATAAACAGTGAAATCATGATGCCTCAAAAGTGCATGAAATCGAAAGTTACGTGAAAGTGAACAACTATAAGTTGATTAAGGTTGTCTCAATTGCTTCGGATTTCATCGGTCATCCTTATAGCAACATAATTTTGTTGATTATCGCTGGATTTATGACACTTTTGATACATAGGCCGAATGAAGGAGCTAGGCTAACATTACATCCCCTTACCCTACTATTCTACGAAATAAATAAATAATCTATATAAATAAAAATGAATCGGGGTTTCCTTTGTCACGATTTAACTCGCAAGCGGACGGACCGATCAGCGTGAAATTTTGTATGCAGGGATTTTTGGGGCCGGAGAATTTTTCTTATGATGGTTTGAGACCCCTCCCTCTTCTGAAAGGGGGGGCTCCCATACAAATGAAACACATTTTTCTGCATAACTCGAGAACTGATCAAACAAAGGAACCCAAATTTAGCATGCAGAAGTTTTTGGAGGCAAGCAATGTTTCTATGGTAGTCAGAGACCCTCCCTCTCTCAAAGGGGAGGCTCCCATACAAATGAAACACAAGTATTCTGCATAACTCGGGAACTAATCAAGCAAACGGAACCAAATTTAGCATGTGGTGGTTTTTTAAGACAAAAAATGTTTCTATGTTGGTTTGAGACCCCTTCCTATCCTAAAGGGGGGGGGGAGGTCTCCGATACAAATGAAATGAAACTATTCTGCATAACTCGAGAACTAATCAAGCAAATGGAACCAAATTTAGTATGTGGTGGTTTTGAAGACAAAATATTGTTCTATGGTTGATTTGAGACCCCTCCTCCTTTCTGGAAAGGGGGGGACCTATTCAAATGAAACGCAAATCCTTGCATAACTCGAGAACTAATAAGAGAAATGGAACCAAATTTCGCATGTGGAAGTTTTTGAAGGAACGTAATGTTTCTATGGTGCTCTGAGTATCTTCCGTCATATAAGGAGGAAAGGGGGGGGGGAGGGGGTGCTGTCAAACAAATGGAACCCAAATTTCTGCATAACTCGAGAACTAATCAAGCAAATGGAACCAAATTTGGAATGGACGAGTTTTTTAAGGCATGAAATGTTTTTATGGTGGTTCAAAGCCCCTCCTCCCTCTAAAAAAGGGGGCTCTCATACAAATGAAACACAAATTTCAACCAAACATGAGAACTATACCTACTGCTTTGCAAATTTGTATTCAGTGGTTTTTGGGTCCGGGAAAGCATCTTATGATAGTCGAGAGCCCTCCCGCCTCTAGAAAGGGTGGGATCCCATGCAAATGAAAAACAAATTCCTGCATAACAACAAATGGAACCAAAATTGGTATGGATGAGTTTTTGAAGGCAAAAAATGTTTTTATGGTAATTTGAGACCCCTCCTCACTCTGAAAAGGGGGGCTACCATACATACGAAACACAAATTTAAACCAAACATGAGAATTATCCCTGCCGCTATGCAAATTTGTATGCAGGAGTTTTTGAGTCTGGGAAAGGATCTTATTATAGTTCGAGAGCCCTCCCGCCTTTAGAAAGAGGGGCTCCAATGCAAATGAAAAACTATTTTCTGCATAACTCAAGAACTAATCAAACAAATGGAGCCAAATATGGCATGTATAGGTTTGTAGGCAATAAATGTTTCTACGTTGGTTTGAGACCCCCTCCTCTTTGAAAGAAGGGGCTCTCATACAAATGAACCGTGAATTTGAGCCAAACATGAGAATTATCCCAACAGGTATGACTATTTTTATGCAGGGATTTTTGGAGTCGAGAAAGGTTCTTATGATGGTTCGAGATCCCTCCCGCATCTGGAAGGGGTGCACAAACACAAATTTCTGCACAACTCGAGAATTAATCAAGCAAATGGAACCAAATTTGGGATGAGGGAGTCTTCGGGACCAAGAAATGTTTCTATGGAGGTTTGAGACTCATCCTCTCTCTGGAAGGGATGGGCTCTTATGAAAATTAGACACAAATGTCAACCAAACATGAGAATCATACCTACTGTTATGAAAACTTATATGTAGAGGTTGTTGAGGCCAGAGAAGGTTCTGATGATGGTTCGAAGCTCCTTCCCCGCCTGAAAGGGGAGGACTTCCATACAAATGAAACACAAATTTCTGCAAAGCTCGAGTTCTTGGAATTGGAGTTCTTCAAATAGAACAAACTTTGGCATGTCGGGGTTTTTGGGCAGGATTTTTTTCTTAGGTGGTTCGAGACGCCTTCCCTCTGGAGAGGGGGAAGGAGGGCTCTCAAACCAATGAAACAGCCATTTGAACCAAACATGAGAATTATCGATGCAACTAAAACACAAAATGTGTATTTCTCGGGTAAGAAGCATTCTGATAGGAGTTTGAACCCCTTTTAGTCAAGAATTGGTTGAGTTACTCTCAGTGCTACATTATGCACAAGAAGTTATGCAAGAGAAAATTACGTACAAACTGACAGGATATTGCTTCGTTTGTCTTTGAAATGCTTCTACGCACAAAGCAAAACCGGTAGAAGCTACCGGTCCAAGGGTTAAATTAACAACACAAAACTTTTTTTTATTTTGCATAAATAACACACTCCAGCAAACAAAAATATTTTAACCAGATTCAATGAGAACAAAAACTATAAACGCGCCAGTTCTATTAATTTTTCATTCATTTAGTCGCATGCGTTGCAAGGCTTGCACCGGGTTCAGCTAGTATAATATATAATGTAAACAACAATTATATTTGTACTGTCTGGGTGTCTGCTGATCCTGCTGTAATTGTAGACTGACTTGCATTACCAGACCCCCTAGGGAAGAAAAGAATTCAAAATTACTATACAATACTTGGGAATTCCATGGATGATCTAAAATTATAGAAACTATAGATTTCAGCATGCTACCTTACCGGGGTTGCGCTGCCTTCATCGCCTTGGTGCGGCTGCCACCTAATGTATAGTTGACGTGATACAGCATTTCTTACTTAGTCGTTGGATGCCGGAACAAACGCTGTTTGAGCTGCACCTCCATGGTGGACAGACGCTCGGTACGGCCCTCCTCAATCTAGCGGAAGTCAGAAGGACAACAGTGCCCAGGGTGCACTACCAGCTAAGTACGCAACCGTTAGCTGCGGTCTTTGTCATCTCTTGATCCGTGGAAGCACGAGGTAGGAACCTGTGAGGACCAGAATTATGTTGCGGGCGGACGCACGCTCCATCCCAGTTGTCTACACACTTAGAAAATAAAACCGAACTCGGTTGAATTTCAACCGAGTTTTCATCTGCTGAACGCTCGGTTGTCTGTTCGGTTCAATTTGGAACAACCGAGTTCTCGTTAAATTTTTACTTTCTAGCAATCTGTCAAATTTACCGAAAAACTCCGTTGACATAAATAAATCCAATCAGCAATAACCGAACGTCGGTTAACTCAAATATTACCGAACGCGGTCAAACAAACATACTTTTTTGTCGAGTTTTTCGGTAGAAACGGCGAATGCCCGGTTCAGTTTGCCGAGTTTTCTAGGTTTTCATGTACCGAACTCTTTAATATCCCTTCTTTACCGTACTTTTCGGTTCATCTTTCATTTGAATCTGTCAAATATGTTATATACGGTACGTGTCCCTTGATTAAGCCTAATATGCAGCGGTCGATTACATTTTTCATTATAACACATACATTACTTGAGCTGTAAACGATATTCAAGTTGCTATACACTTGCATAGATACGTTTAATAAGACGTTTGGTAGTATATTTTACCATAAGTTACACAACTCACTTTATAACGTCAGAAACTGTTGAAGGATATGGATGTAATGTCGGTCTATATGCCCAAAATTGGGTCTATTCATGGATGCAACTTCGTCTCATGCGATAGATTTATTATCAAATTCAGTCTTCATACGAATTTTCGCTTCTGATTTTTTGCTTTAATACATTGCCAGCTGCATTCACTGTACTCAACACAATACTCCACAAAACTAGTTATGATAAAACTACTTTGAAACACTTAAATTGTTTTCACATGTGATCTATTGGACATTTGATCATTAAAACATGATAATTCACTCTATTAGGTTTTTGTTGCATTGGTTTATGTTTGATGAGCAATTTGAAAAATATACAACCTCAAACATATATATTTCCATTAAAATTTTACCAATAATAACATTTTTATTTCGTTATTAGTACAACAGGCCACAGTTCGGAACATAGTCAAAAATGTGTCCCTAACATTGGGTCTACGGTTTTCTTATTAAATCATTGTTATTTAATCTATATATAGAGTTAATTACGTGTGACTATTATCTGTACATCAAGGTTTAAATACTCAGTTAATTGGTTCAATTTAGCCTAATTTATAACATTCGATTATCATAGAGACAATCTGTTCAGCTTAATAAGTGAAATCATTGCGTATAAAAAGTCAAGGAAATCGAAAATAACTTGGAAGTGAACCACTATAAATTGATTGATAATGGCTCAATTGCTTTGATATTATTCTTCCATCCTGATAGCAACATAATTTTGTGTATTATCGCTGGATTAATGACATATTTGGTGCATAGGCCGAATGAAGGGCCTAGGCTAACATTACATCCCGTAACCCTAGTAACCGAAACTCGGGTTTGACTCAAAAAAAATACACCCGAAAACAGTATATCAGCGCCAACATTTGATTAGGGCGAATCTGCTTTCGTAAACAAACACTTTGTCTGCTAATTTATAGGAAGTTGAATACATTTCCTACAAATTGAATATATCAGCGGATAGAGATAAAGCTCCTATTCCTTAAAGAGAGCTAAATTTGTATTTTCGACCTTTTGTTCAAGAAAAAATGACTATGAAAGTCATTGTTTATAAAAGCAGATGCGCCATAATCGAATGTGGGGTCTGATATATAAACATATTATTCGGTTTCTTGTTGGTATAGCATGAATGTCATACGGCTACCACGCTATGCTGAAAGGATAGCGACCGTGGCAGGTATTATGACCCCCGACACACACACACACACACAAGAGGTTTCTTGTTGGTAACCGATGTGGCTCGATAGAAAATTGAACCAAATTCGGTGTTATTTTTTAAGTGTGACTCACCATTTTGCAGCCCTTGTAACAGACATATAATTCGTTTAGACAAACTTCTTCTCGAAAATCGATAGCAAGCTTTAAAAACATCGTAGTTTATTTTCAAAATGTCAAAGTTAACGGATTTATTAGATATTTAAATAAAAATGACCACCCCTCGATAAGCTCACCATAACATCAAGCGCGTAAGGCGTTCAGTCTATCCGTAGGCGCTAAGCCGATTTCCATCTTCGAAGACGTCGACTTGAACTGATGTCGAGCAGCTAAACTCAAAAACGATTTCATAACAGAATCATCGCCCAGAGAGTGCTCCCTAAAATCCCATAAATTGACCCTCGAACACCGGTTTTAAACGATTGCGGGTGACCAATCGACTACCGAAAACTAATAACAGTTTTGGACCCTCACCCTCTCTGAATATGGTCAGTTATAACCGACACTAAATATCCGAACAAACTAAAGCCCGCTCGGCCGTTTTGCTGTAGTAGAGCAGCATTCGAGGGGAATGGCAACCGCGTTTGTTCCGCTTCTCTACCTTTGTTCATTTGTCTCCGCAGTTTATGTGACTCTGCGACCCTATGCATGCTGGCAACACGATCACACACACACAGACACCCTCACGGGTTGTTGCTTCCTATTAAGCAGATACATAAATAAATATCGCTTTGTTTACCCTACATATTTATAATTAATCTATTTTATTTTATTTGTTTTTCGGTTTCCCATGCTTTTGGCGAATGCAGTTTCAACGCTTTGCTGCTCTGCTGGTCGGTCTGCTGGTAGGCCACCAATTACAGACTGTTTGTGTGCTTTTCGGGCGACGTTTTTCGCATTTGCTTGTTTTTTTTTCACCGCGCACAGGTAGGTGGTTGTTTGTTTTTGCTTTTGCCTATGTTGTACACGTTCTTCCGGAATTTATTTGCACTTGATGACAATTATTTTGCTGCACAATTGTTTGGTGGTTCTGTTATTTTTGTTTTTTTTTTTGCTCGATTCGGTTTGTTTGTTTTAGTTGCTTTCGCTTAATGCTAGCGGAAATTATTTTATTGCAGCAGACTGCAACTGCTCTATTTCGAAGGGATTAAGTTTGTTTTGGATAAAAATTATTAGCGAATTATGGGATGCGGAGTTTTTCTTAGGTAGAGGAGATTATCACATGTATTCTTTATATCTAAAATATGAAAATTAAACATTGCATGAATATTTGGAACTGCGAAAAATTCGAAAGGGTCACACCAGCCAACACTTCAATTTATTCCAATTACATCCCCTATTTGAGATCAACTTCAACTGACACATGACATATTCTCTCTTCTCATTGAGATAGAGAAATTCATAATCAAAACAATCCACAATCCTATTTGCTGCTCCTTCCCGCGAATCCACCCCATAGAATCGTTCATCCAAATCAACCACGTCAACGTCACGTCGTCCTTCATTCATCTCGCCAATAACAATATTGGCAAGAAAGGAGACCCAAAACGTCTAATAATATTCGTAACACGAAAGGGGACGCACCCGAATGCCGTCAAATGCCGGCCTTCCACCCTGGGAGTGAGCCAGTTGCCGTGTTATTTTTTCATCGCTTTCAAATCACATGGCACGTGACCGACACGGGAGTGACACCATCACACAAAACGGATAACATAATCCAACGCACTTCCACCGCATCAACCCACATCCCGAGGTCCCCGAGTTGATTGTTTTCCCAAACACTTTACCTAATTTAGAGAGTAAAGGTTTGTTACTGTTTTGTAATGCTTGGGAATTGGCTTCCGGTGGTACTGACTGAGATTCCAATTCGTGAATTTAAATCAAACAAATCAATCTTCGCACTCACGTCTACTGTTGGTTCGATTTCACGCACCCACTGCTAAACGATGCGTAAAACGTGCGTTTGTATTGCCCTGCACTCCCTCGCACCGCCAACACTCGGACGGAAACTGTCACATCTTATTAGCCCATCCGAGGTTTCCGAGTGCTTCCGACTCACGTTCTATTTGCACAGGTCACGTGCCCATCCGTACCGGGTGAACGTCGTCACTTACCCGCACCGAGCCTTCATCGACTAGACCGACTGGCTTATAACGGAAATACGGAAGGTGCGGTGGGTGGGTGGCTGATGTTTGAACTACCACCCAGCGCCGGATCAACGATATTGGTTTTCAACTGTCCTCCCCCTTGGCCGTCGTCGACACATCGGTTGATGTGCATTTATCTGTCATCGAAGGGCTTCAGGAGTTGGGTTCGTGTTATTGGGCGAGATGGCGAATTTCAACTTACCGCACGTGTCAATTTTGCTCATCGTGGCCTGCTATGCATCAGTTACGTCTCAAATTGATTTTTAACCTCACCTTGGAGGTTCGTTTGTTCGCTTACATGCCTTGAAGGTTCTAACTTTTATTTGCATTTTGAATGTTACATATTAGGCGTTAGTGAAAACTTAGTTTTGGAGGTAAGTTCTTGAATTTTTTCAATGCTAAATAATGCAATCAAACTAGAAACAAATAGGAGATATTGATGGCACTTCATCTAATTTTTCAATGTGATATCTATAGACTTTTCCGAAAAATATAAATACACATTTTTCTCAAATAAAAAAGACCATACTGTGAATTTTGATTATTTTATTCTCAAACAAAGTAAACAACAATGATTTCTTTCCATCTTCATTTCAATTTGCTTGATTTCTGGTAGGGTAGGCGAGTTTTCTAACTTTTCCCTTAACATTACTAATAAGCTTCTGCCCAGTGCTTTCTCCTACCAGTTTCACACTTTTGGCCAATATTTATATTAAATTTTCAACACTATCAGCTGGTTTCATGTGTTTCCACGGCTTCATCTTCGTCAATGTCTAGAAAGTTACGATAGGGCGAATCTCTGGGCAGTTTGGTGGATTCATATCCTTCGGTACAAATACGAAATTGTTCCTTTGTACCACTCTAGTGCATATTTGGAGTAATGGCAGGAAGCAAGATCAGTCCAATGGATTGTAGGCTTCTTATGCTGATTGATCAAGGGTGGCAACGTTTTTTGCAGACCCTCCTTCACGTAGATTTGACCATTCATGATGTCTGTCGCACCATTACCTTCTTGACGAATTGTTTGGTGCAAATGGCTATCACTGATCCATGAACATCCTTTTCCTTCGGCAAGGTATAAAACTGTGGTCCCGGTATAGTTTTATAATCGAGTTCTATGTAGGTTTCAACGTTCATGATAACACAGCGCGATTTTTTGGTCAGCAGTTTGTTGTATAGTTTTTGAGCCGTCGGTTTCACAGATTCAGCCTGTTTGTTGCTTCGTTTTGGTTACTTATGCTTCCAACCAGGGATGCCAGATACTTTTTTTCAAAAATCTGTATCAATCTCATGGAAATGTCTGTATTTGTCTATATAAGGGTTTAAGTTTTGGTATTAAGGTGCTTCAATGGAAAAATTTTTTGTTAAAAATCGATTAAAAATTAATAGATAATGACAAACGAGTGGAGGTTAGATCAGGTTTTGTAAATATCGCATAGACAAAAAATCTAACGTAAAAGAGATTGCTATTTAAAGTTTTATGTTCAAATGTCAATTTTCACTTCCTTACATATGATTAAATCACTGTCGTTTTTCAATCATAATATATGAGAAAGCACAATATTTTGATCTTTTAGATTCGATGTTTTGAAACAATTCCAGGCAATTTATTATTATCATTCAAAAATTTAAAGAAACAACTCAACTTCACTTCACCATAACAAAATTCATTAATTTCAAAGGTTCGAGGAACTTCAGTTTTACTGTACAAGTAGCCTCTGTGATCTAATGTACACTTTGGCCGACAAAACGCCTTTTCATGGTCTATGTGGTTGTGAGATTGCGAGCATTGGTTTGTATTGATATTGCAAATTGAAATAATTCGCTCGACAGCGGCCGTCGAATGTGATACAGCCAATATTGCTGGAATGAACTGTCGTACACGGAAATCCTTTCACTGAAAATCTCAATTCCCGGAACTCGTCGTCGATTGGTTGAACTGATGCATCATCAATAATGTTCTCAAATCGTTTGATAAGTTGAAAAATTGTATGATGGGCTTTTGCTCTGATATTGCCAGGATCAATTAACGCTAAAGACCCAAACGCAATGTGGACGGAAACAGCAAGTTTGACAGTTGTCACAAATGACACTCAATACGTCCTATAGGAATCAACTTTTTTTTTTCAAAATTTTAATTTATTTAATCATTTTTCTATCCGACAAGCAGGTTTAGTTTGATTGGGCTCTTCCGCTTCCGTAATCACTGCTTTCGAGCCTAAATTGTTGGGGGTATTGTCGATAAGGTCAAATCTCTGATGTTTTATTTAATTACAGCAGCATATGTAGAAATTCATCATGTCTAATCAAAATTGAAGCAAATGCTCCATGCTAAACTTGTCCCTTCTAGTGTATTTGTTGATCAAGCCACGAACTTCGACACCTTCGTACAGTTTTTACATCTCGCAGAAGTTTTTGGGGACCAGGTCCACAGAGCCAGGATCCGTCAATTCTTTTAAATATCCTGATTCCAAGACAACCCCATATCGAAAATATCAATTTACTAGTTTCTGTTTTCAGCTAGTTCTTTTCAGATTGAAAAAGTTGATTTATTCGGTTGGCTTTTGGTAAGACTTGGTTGATTGTGGCCTAGTATAGTAAACTTTATTTATTTTTCCATTCTGCTTGGCGTCCACTAATGTATCACGAAAATTGAAACATTTTTTAAAGACTTTCAGCTTCAAGAATACGCTTAACAATTTGTTCTAAAAAAGCCATCGGGTCGCAGACGGATGTAACATTTTTACAGGTTTCAGCTTTATTAGGTGCTGCAGTTCGTTGAACTTTGCTGTTTTTAAAGGACTATTGCTTAGGAAGCTATGTATTTACCGATACATACATTTCACACCAGACGGAACATTCTTACATGAGTATGATTCCCACAATGCAAATAAATGGCAAATGCATTTCAGTACGAATAAATACGGACAGTCATTTTTAAAAAGTACAGTATCAGAATGTTTTCCACCGTGCATAACACTCGCTCTGTCTACACCGAATCCTATTAGCTTCTTTTTGTACGAAATCAAATCTTCATTAACTTTAGTAACAATGGTCGCTTCAGCAAGCTCGAGTACGTGATAAAAAAGAATCTCAAATTGACGGTTCATTGCCATTACAACAACTACTACTATTAAGACCAATGTTTTCAGGACAGTGGTATCAGTTAACTCATAGATTATACAATTAAATGGTTTGGACCGCCACCAATTTTTACCACCAATTTGCCACCAATTCTAGGTGACGTAATTCGCCAAGAACATTCATTACGATGGCCGTATTTTAAGTTCGTTTCAGTGCTAAGTCTTTGACTAAAGGGTGATACGGTCAAAATTTGGTCAAGGGAAAACGCGTGTAAATCGGTGAAATCGTTTATTTAAAAAATCAAATTAAATTTCTTTTTCAAGTTCAATTGGTATAAAATTCAGGAAAAATATTCAGTTGAGCTTCCGCTTTTTCAAATCAAATTGCCGGGCCTTACGCTTGACCCCTGCCATCAGATTTTTTACAGCCACCTTGTCCACCTTCTTCGCCGAAGAAAGCCAGTTTGCCTTGAACTGCTGCTCGTCCTTAGCAGTTTTTTTTTGGTCTTCTTTAGGTTCCGCTTGACAATAGCCCAGTATTTCTCAATTGGGCGGAGCTCTGGCGTGTTGGGAGGTTCTTGTCCTTGGGAACCACCATGCACGTGTGTTGGCGGCGGTACCACTCCATGGCCTTTTTTACCGCTAATGGCAAGATGCCAAATCCGGCCAAAACAGTACGGAACAACCGTGTTTCTTCAGGAAAGGCAGCAGACGTTTATTCAAACACACTTTCACGTAAATTTCTTGGTTGACAGTCCCGGAAGCTATGAAAATGCTGCTTTTCAAGCCACAGGTACAGATGGCTTGCCCGACCAGATATTTCTTTGTGAACTTTGACGGTTTCGTGTGCTTGAAAATATCTGCTACCTTTCCCCTTCGCTTTTGCCGTATAAAACTCTTGTCCCGGAAGCTGCTTGTAGTCGGCTTTGACGTAGGTTTCGTCGTCCATTACCACGCAGTCAAACTTCGTCAGCATCGTCGTGTACAGCCTCGGGATCGCGCTTTAACCGTCGTATTTTGTTTATCATCGCGATTTGGAGCCACTACCTTCTTGTAAGTCGATAGTCCGGCTCGTTTTTGGCTCGATGCACGGTTGTAGACGATACACGCAGCTTATTTGCGGCATCTCGGAGGGCAGGTTGAGGTTTTCGCTTGAAACTACCGGCAACTCTCTTTGTCGTCTCAGCGGCTTCCGGTTTTCGATTTCCCCCGATCGAGACTTCCTGGTTGTCGGCAAACGTTCTCAAACACGCTAGTTACATTTGTAACGGTTGATTTGGCAACTTTTACGCGATGTTTGCCAACTTTGCGTTGCAAGTAGCTCGGATTTTCGCGATGCGCGAGCAAAATTTGATACGCTGCTCTTCTTCGCTTGGACAGCATTTTGACAACTGAAGAGTGAATTCCAAAATCAAAATAGGAGCAACATTCTACACACACACACCTTCAAAATGAGGAGTGTTCAGGTTTTTTAAATGCAAAATTGAAAGAAATACGTCAAGTTGATATTGACCAAATTTTGACTGTATCGCCCTTTAGGGTCGAATCAGTGAAAACAGCCAGGCACATACTTGTACTTCTACATCCCTCATTGGTTATTTTTACGCCAACAAATTGGTCCAACTTCAGACTGTCATTCATTTGCTCACTGTGACGTATGACTTTCCCTATCGCCATGTTTTTTTTTTGTAAATCTGTAAGTTCGCCGAAATATATATCTGTATATGTCTGTAACTTTTTCCAAATGTCTGTATAATGTCTGTAATCTGTATGATGTCTGTATGCACGATCAAATGTCTGTATATCAAGCATCCCTGCTTCCAACGAGTCTGCAGGCCCATTTTCTTCTCGGCACGCTTAACATTAGTCGCCGAAGTACTTACCTTTTTGCCACACCTCGGACTGATGTTGAAGGATGACGCTTGAAGTAGTCCCTTACCTTTCTGTCGATTGTAGGGTCACCAGGACTGGGGTTTCTACCTCGTCTCGGGGAATCTACGAAAGAGCACTGTTGTTGATACTTCCGTAATGCGGTTTGAACTGCTCCGACGCACCTTCTTCCTTAGCCAGTTTTCTGATCGAAAGACCACTGACAGGGCACCGTTTGTTCACAATCCGTTTTCTTTGCTCGGGAGAGAAAATACCAAGGGGTGAGTTGCTTAGAACAGTGTGCCAGGCACGCCGTAATCGAAGGTCTTACACCATAATGGAACATGTGTGGCACTTATGTGGCACTTTTTTGACAGATGTACTTTTCAAAGATATAACCTAGCAGCCCTGGAAAATTAACGTTTGAAGTTTGTGGTGTTGTTTACGCAGATAAATTCTGGATTCTAAGCGAGGAAGTGATGGATCTCGCCAATATCATGTTCAGAAAAGGTTTCAATTCCACAACCGTCACATCCAGTATCATCGAATTGCTCAACAAAGATGCTGAACAGCACTAACGTGTATTGTACGAGAAAATTATCCTGCATTTTGCTTTCAATAAAGTATATTCATGATTAATACAAACATTATCTCACAAACACTTTCTGTTACCAGAGATATTAACGGCTCAGCTTTTGATGCATTTTGTAAAACCAGCTGAAAAACATTAAAATTAATGTCCACTCCTGGAGTCTCTCTTGGAGATGAGAAATTATCTGCTTCTTACAAATTTCATCATTAAAATCAATGTTTTTTTTTTTTTTGACGCTTAGGGACACCGTTACAGCATGTTGCGTATACGCAACACTGGCGCATTGCTCGACAAATAGAATGCAACATACATTTTAAGCTCAAATGGTACACACTCAGCCACACCTTAATGGATGGTTAACTAGCTATAAATAATATTTGGCCTTTTATGAACATATTCCCATTGTGAAACGACAAAAAATATAACCAGTAACTTCTAGTTTATGATTGAAATTGTGTCCATAAGACATGTACTAACTCATAAAATGCAATTTGTGAGTTTTTTTTCTATTGGTGTGTGTGAACACAGTCAGTAAGATAGCCAAAGGATATACCTTTCAAACAAACTAATTTGTTTTGATCGTATTCAACGTACATGCATACACTAATTTTTCAAAACCACTGTTGCGTATACGCAACAGCGGACGGAAATGGGTTAAAGGAAACTACGACGAACATATCCGGACATATCGACTTCAAGTGTAACTAGTCACCCTCCTGCTGCAGCACAGTTCGTAAGCCTCAGCAATGCAGACAGAGATCTTTGGAGACTACTAATCAGAGTAGAGTTGCGTCGCGCTCATAATTTCCGTAGGCGTACGTGGACTGCTGAGAAAGTGGATAAATCAATCATAAATGTGCCATAGCATATAGGAATTCTCGCACTTACTTCCAGCGATTAGCTCCATTTTTCACCTAAACATGCTGTCTCGACACAATGGTATTAAAACGCAATTTCCGCAACAAAAACCTTGACTAAGACCAACTCGCCCAAAAATTTGGCAAAGCAAAACAAAACAATCGCCTGGTTACTAACCGTAAACAAACCATCACGATTGAACTGTCAAGTTACCGTGGTACACATGGGCACCTATTGGCACCACGATCGGAACAACAGTGTTCATCGTAACGACTAAAGGCACACTAAAACAAATCGGCACAAGTGATTTTGTGCTGAACGACTCATCCTTGGAAAATACGCATTTGCAAAAATGGAAAAAAAATGACAACATCAGATTGATTTGGATGTAATCAACAGGACGCAGCCAAAAGTTGGTTGAATTCTATACGCATTTTGAATTGACGGTTAATCATTGGGGAACGTCCATTAATTATGTCACGCAAAAAGTTACTTTTTGTAACCCCCCAGCCACGTTCTTTGTATGGTCCTTCAATTTGTTTTGATTGGATTGTCACGTTTTCCCAAGGGGGGCTTCCTTCTTTCTGCGTGACATAATTAATTGACCTTCCCTTAGTGTATTATTTATAAGTATAGGAACAGTCTGAATAATATGATAAGCTCTTCCAAAATTTCATTTTTTTCTGCTTCGTTGAACTGTGAGGAATCTCATCGATTTGTTTACTAATTCCTTCAACCGCGTTAGAGGAGAAACATTTCAGAATGCTATGTCATGCATTTCCACCGCACGATTTCAGAAGCACATATCTCACCAAGAGAGCAACCAACATCAGCGATTTGTTTAAAGGGTGAGTCGATAATTATTGCGACACTTTAGATTGCTTGACATTAATGATCCCAAAAAAATAATTTTATGTTGAGTATTTTTGAAACTATTAGGGAACAAATAAACACATATTAGCTATGCAAAGTTGGATAATTCAACCTTCTATCCTAAGAAATGCATCGTAAATAAGCTATCCACGTCCATTTATCTTGTACGGGTGTATTTGAGATGATTTTAATGTGTTCATCATAGCATGCTGTGCGCTTAAATATCATCATTCGTTTTTTACATACATTAATTGTTATGTTATATATTCTCCGTGCGAGGAGTAACGATTATGATGTAGAAGGAGATGTTCGCTCATCACCATGAGGCACCAAGAGTGAACAACAATGTTTTTGGCTAGAATGAAAGATATGAGAAAGTTTTGATAGTTCCGCTAGTGTGCGGCAGGCTCGGAAATATGACAGATGGTTTTTTAGGAAAATTGAGCGAAAAGGGCATGTGTACAGTGGTACTCGAACCAACGACATTTTTGCCTAACATCCCACTGCGGGGTAGGTCGAAGCACGGACTAAGTCCGCCACTTCAACAGGCAAAAATGTCCGGTTGGAAGACGCTCATGTACCACTGTGGCTTGTATAGTTATTCTAGCGATCTATTGTGTGCACTCTGTTTACCGATGCGCACATGGGAGAGGAACTCTCTCCTTTTTTGGGTTTGTTTTTGATTCGCACCGACTGACGATCACTAAAGTTTTTCTCGTCGTCTCCAACGTAGAGACCTCGGAGAGAAACACCGTGAAGCGATGCGATACTGGTCCCCACCAGTATAATTAATGGTTACCACCATTTTTGGTTTTTTACATACATTAATTGTTATGTTATATATTCTCCGTGCGAGGAGTAACGATTATGATGTAGAAGGAGATGTTCGCTCATCACCATGAGGCACCAAGAGTGAACAACAATGTTTTTGGCTAGAATGAAAGATATGAAGAGAAAGTTTTGATAGTTCCGCTAGTGTGCGGCAGGCTGAAGTGGCGGACTTAGTCCGTGCTTCGACCTACCCCGCAGTGGGATGTTAGGCAAAAATGTCGTTGGTTCGAGTACCACTGTACACATGCCCTTTTCGCTCAATTTTCCTAAAAAACCATCTGTCATATTTCCGAGCCTGCCGCACACTAGCGGAACTATCAAAACTTTCTCTTCATATCTTTCATTCTAGCCAAAAACATTGTTGTTCACTCTTGGTGCCTCATGGTGATGAGCGAACATCTCCTTCTACATCATCATTCGTTTGTTTACTTACACTATACACGTTTTAAATTCTTCGTTTTCAAAATTTCGCGCAATTAAAAAGACGTGAAAATTATGGTTTTGGACACACGGCTTCGCGAAAAGGGTGTATCTATGTGACAATTGGCGAAGCGCTTTGGAATTCATCACGGGTGTGTTAAATCCAATTTTGGCGATCACTGTTCTTTGGATGAACTGCCAGGAAGAGGCAGAAAACCCTAAACAGGATAGTGGTCGCTCTAATTCGGAAGAACATATCAATTTCGATACATGCTTTGGCCAATAAAGCGGGAACCAGCGTCGGAATTATGGAACCTATCAAGAAACGGAACAACCTGAAGACGTACAAGAAGCAGAGAATCGCCAAACAAAGTGCAGAACAGAAGCAACAAGTTCCCGGAAATTATATTCGCGAGTTTTGCAGCGACTGGATGCATGTACTTTGATGGATGACGAGACCTATGTCAAAGAGGATTCAAAAATCCTTTCAGGTCCACAATATTACACTGCCGTCGTAGGGGAGGAAGTAAGCGATGCAGACAAGTCGATTCAAGTGGAGAAGTTTGATTGAAAAGTGTTGGTATAGCAAGCAATATGTTTCTGCGGTATGAAGTCAACCATGTTTACACTACAGGAACAATCAATGCGGAAATCTATCGATCTGGGTGTCTGCAGAAGAGGTTGCTGCTTTCATATTACAAGTTCCCCTTCACTGTTCTGGCCGTATTTAGCTTCAGCGCATTACGCAAAAACAACTCTCAATTGGTTCACAGAAAAGGATACATATTACGTTGATAGAGACAACAATCCGCGAAATTGCCATCAGCTTAGACCCATCGAATGCTGTTGGGCGACTGTGAAGAGGATCTTCAAAAAGACAGTGTGCTAAGGCGTCCAAAAATGTGATGCAACACTGGTCCAGAACTTGAGGAAAATTGTTCGCTCAAGAATCCGCAAATTCATGAAAGAATAATGTTAATTTCATCCGATCTTCGCAATATTCAAGTTCAATCCCGTGCAATAAAGAATCATGCATTTGATTGAATAAAACATCATTTTTATATGATATGAAAGAAAAATATGTGGATAATTTATTTTCGATACAGGGCTTCAAATGTAAGTTGACAACTTCGAAGGAGGGTGCAACCAACCTCTGGTCTTCAAAAGTGCCTACCTCACTCCTCACTGCCAGCTGAAACATGGAGACGCTGGTTGGGTGCTGGAGGGAGCCAGCTCCTCGACCCACTAAAAACCCACCCGTGCGTTAAGCCCTGGACCCTCTCCGGAACCACCGTTCGATATTACTTCAGAGAGTTAAGCACGCTATTGTGCTTGTCAATCACGCACTATGTTTTACTACTTAGGGCTTTAGTTGTTAAGCGGCCCCTGCGACCTGCCGTTGGTCATTTCGCCATTTATGTTGGAGATCAAGGGCGATCTGGGAGGCTGTTACGCATACCGCGTCTCAGATGTCCCGATCCTGGCACATCCTCTGGACCAAATTATCCGGAGTCGTGTCGTGACCGCTTACGGCAATCATGCCGGAACTCGCACCGTCGATGCGAGGACATGCGAAGAACACATGTTTCGCAGTTTCCTCGACACCCGCGCGCTCGCTGCATGCGGAGGACAGTGCATGCCCATATTTGTTAAACAGCCGTGGCCAGACAATATCTGCGTTAAGTGGAATTTCAGTTCACCGTGTCGCCTACCGACCCACCCGGTTAATTCCGGGATTAGTCGATGGGTCCACCGACTTTTGGTGGAGTTATTCCATTCTCTTTGCCACTTAACCATGGATGCGGCTCTAGTGGTCTTCCGAATACCTCTTGTTCCACGTTGTTCGAAGCACTCTACATCCTCTTTTATGGCAATGCCTATTGGCATCATCCCCACTAGGACGCAGACCGCATCGCGTGATACCGTTCGGTAAGCACTAACCACTCTTGGGCACATAAGCCTGTGCGTACTCTTTAGCTAACTAGTGTACCTTTTGGTACTCAAAGCGGTAATCCATGCCGGCCCGCCGTACCTAAGTATGGACAGGGCAACACTGGTCAGAAGTTAACGCTTACTCCCTTGCACCGCCGAGCAATTCGACATCATGCGGGATAATGCCAATACATATAGCCATAGAGGTTTTCTTGCAGTTACCTGCACTGATCCTCGCATGTTGCTCCGATTTTCGGTTATTCTTCACCGTGACCTCAGTCTTAGCTAGCTCCAGTTTCATGGAACTCATCCATCTCTCCACAATGCCAATGAAATGCGAGGCCGTTAGCCCCACCTCTTCAATGGATTCACCGCATATCTCCAGGGTGATGTCGTCCGCAAACTCGAATATCTTCACCCCATTCGGGAACTCAAGCCATAACACCGGACCCAGAATCGAACATTGTGGTGCACCTGCGGTGATCTGGACACGTTTTTGGCCTGCCTCTGTGTTGTATACCAGTACGTGATTCTGGAAGTGGCTTCCAAAAATCTTGTGCAGGTACCCCGAAACATAAAAGCGTTGGAGCGAGTCGGCGATAGCCACCCAACTGGCGCTATTGAACACATTTCTCAGGTCAAGGAGGACCACTGCACAGTAGCGTACTCCTCTCCTCTTGCACTGCATTGCTACTTCAGCGGTTTTGATGACGGACAGAATGGCATCCACCGTCGACTTCCCTTTACGGAAGCCAAACTGGTTGTTAGACAAATCGCCTATAGCTTCCGTGTATTTTATCAGTCTGTTGAGGATTACCCTCTCAAGCATACAACAGACATATAGGTCTATATTCCGATGCATCCCCTGGTGGCTTCCCTGTCTTTCGTAGCAGCACAAGAGTCTGAATTTTCCAGGCGTCCGGAAAGATGCCGTCGTTCAGACACCTTTGCATCCTGAATATTTCGGGAACCAGCAACATAGCCGCCTTCGTGACCAGGTTCGGAATGCCATTCGGTCCCGGCGCTTTGTTCACCTTTACCGACTTTGCTATCGCAATGACTTCGTCATTCGTCACCGTCACCTCATCTGTGGCCCCCGTTGTGCCGTTATCAATGCCAACGTGATTACAGACGTTCGGCTGCGCCACCAATCACTCCATCGCTATGACAGCGTTATGGATTCTGGAAACCTGGTCATGGGACAAATCTACGGCGGCGGGGGGCCAGGGACTCGTGTCGTGGTTCAAAAAGAGTCCCCCAACGATCATCAGCAGCAGCTCTGGTGATTGCTCGGTTGGAGCCGCCGTTCCTATGGTTTTGGCCATTACCAATAGGCGCACCCAACGAATTCGTATTGGCTTTCTGACACAAGCCCTCCACGCACTAGCACCCCTCTACGCTCGACTCTATCGGCGTCTGACCGCGCTCTTTGCATCCTCCGTCTTGTGTGGAGGCATGTTCTTCGGAGGTCGGCGATCGACTCTGTCCACCAATACACCGGCGATATTCCATTCCTCGGTTTGACTTCCCTCGGCATGTTCGCATCGCACGCTCGTGTAAGTGTCATAACGAGTCGTTCACCGCAAGGTTTCTGGGTTTCGCGTAAGTTTCGTTCCCTCTCAAGCGTTTTTTTTAAAGACTCTACATCAAAGTAGGACGTCCTCCACCTGCGGGCGAATGAAGTGGATGCTCCTCCTTGTAATGTGGACGATACAATTACGAATATTTTTAACTTGTAAACTAGAGCCACGTAGCGTCGACATCGACGGAAAATATTTCAAGATTTGCGTCCGCCTTTTTCCATTTGTCGATTGTATAATCGTCTGAATCACGAAAACTCACTGAGTGAGCACAAAACTATGTAATTTGCATGAAAAAAATTGACTTCCATTACAAAATAATTCTAATTCAAAATTTCGAACTCAAGCGTTACTGTGAAACTGCAACCGTTTCCACTACCTAAAAACCGCACGGATTAAAATAACCATACAATTGCAATAGAATAATATAAAATAACATTAAAATCTAGTTCCGACCACGAATTTTATTGTCCGTGAGTCAGATAAATGAAAATTGCAAATTGTCATTACAGTAGATATACAATTCACTCTGTATGCTAGGACTTTCAACAATTGTGAAACAATACAATTTATAGTAATTTACTCAAATTTGTTCGGAAAATAATGATTTTTTTTTCTATAGTTAAGATACATAACAACCCCCCTTTTCTATAGTGGATGGCTCAACTAACATTAGATTCTATTGTAGTTACAATAAGTTCTGTTATCATCCTAGCGTTGTGAACAATACTATTAATCATAAATACTATAGATGCTATTGTATGGTTACAATATATTCAATTATAAATCTATGAGAATTTTTACATAATGTAACGAACTCGGATGCCGGCAAGTTGATGGCACACAAAACGGCAAACATAAAGGTCAGACTTTATTTTTGTTAATATGTGCACGTTAATTTTAAATTACTCATTCTTGAATCAAATTTGTCAGATAATGGTTGAAACAGTCTGAAGTGATGCCAAAGTAAATTTGTTTTTATTCGCCGAAATATTCTGTGGTAGAAATGGTTACCGTTAAAAAGTGACTTTAGTGACCAATTTTCGGAAAATATGTGTTTTTTGCGACTGCCATTAAAATATTGACCAAGTCACTGAAAAAGTGACCCGCTACATGTTGTTAAGTAGATATAGGTTATACAGGTCTAAGGTTTATGCTCACGTTTATAGGTTGCGTAGGATTCAGAGAATTTGCACTCAGCGCTGAGGAAATGTTTACAGATAACCTTACAAAGTCGAGATCCTTTCCAGATAAGTTTAGGAAAATTAAGTGCGGATTGGAAGGTGTGGAACAACACATTTTATCGTTTCTCTGCTTATCAATCCTGTCAGTTAAATTTTTCATCCGAGTCAAGGCAAGGTTGATGTGTTTTTTACCTTTGACAGGTTATGACAAGCTGCGTTGCTACACTACGCTATGGGTGTCGCAACAGTATCTCCCATCGAAAGATCTCAATTGATAGCTGCGGAAGTTCAATTTGAACACTAATTTGAGAGCTTATTGTATAAGCAATGAGCTTCAAATGCTAAGAATCAAGACGTCGGCTTTTTCCTGGTGCACTGCAGATCGAATTAGATCGCAAGGTGTTTGAAAGTATTTGAAAGTAAATTGCCGGGATTCAATTTACAACTGTTTCTGAAGCGCTTTTCGAACTTCATGTTAGCAGCTTAGATATCAGCCATATGATCATTTAGCTATCATACCAGATTACAACCAACCACCACATGGAGGGAAATATCTCATTCAAAACATAATGCTCGGATTTCATCGTTTGCATAACGTGTCTATTTCTGCTCAATAGTTTACAAAAATTAGATCATTCAGCCATAATGTTCGCTCACCGGCTGCCTTGGTGAAAAACATTTAAATTTTAAACCCATAAATTAGCACTGCGGTTGGACGAGCTATCATCGGTTGTTAGGCCTCAGTCGATATGTTTGGTGAAATGTGACCCAGCTGTCGATGGGCGGTTTTCTGACGAGAATCAGCCTGTCGGAGACAAATTACAATTGTCCTATTATCATGTCGCTTTGTGGCTTTTTGACCCCTTTTGGCCCATCACCTATCCGCTCAAAAGCAAATTATAATTACCCACATTTGTTAAAGATTAGTCGCTACGCTACCGATCCTTGATGTTGTTGCAATATACAAATTGACTTTGAGGCTAATTATCGTTCATTCCAGCCGAGTCCTTTCGGATTCGAGATGCAAACGTACAAAGCGAACCCTCCTGGTTTTCCGATTGTAAAGTCATCCCATTAATGTCATTCCATCTCAATAGAACAGATTAGCAGTTGGGAATATATATTCTGCACAGCGACACCCTGAGCAGCAGGCACAATATCGGATGACATTTGCTGTTATGGGCCAAAGGGATCGAATGTGTCCTCTCGGCTGCCGAGTCGATTCGGGGTTTGATCGAAACTGAATAGAGCCCAGCGATTTCTCTGAATGCTCATATCGTCGCTACATACACACAAGGCTGCACTCGCAGAGAACAAGAAAGATAGAGAGAAGATGCCAAGGGTGGGAACCTCTCGGTGAAACAGTGATTTTTTGAGAATTTATTTTTGCAGACATATTGTGCCGAATCAACATTCGGACATAAATCCATAAATCCAAACAGTTTTCGTTCTATCAAGCAGTTTTACAGGTTTTGAATCTAGACATTTTGTTTTTAAATATTAGGTAGGATATTTTTCAAACATTAAAAAAACGTGTGACGGTTGTACACATTAACATACGCTAATGTTAAAATTTAGGAGTTGATAACTGCTTTGTAGACTATGACCCGTGTCACTTTATTGCCATAATAAATTATTCAAAAGTTGTTCGCAGGAAAATTTTAACTTGCTAAATAAAGCTACGATTTCAGAATCCATTTCGTTTGTTGCCACTGATATAAGTACTAGGGTCAGGGGACGTAATGTTGTCCTAGCCCCTTCATTTGGACTATGTACCAAATATGTCATTAATTCAGCGGAAATCGACAAATAAACGATGACAACGTGGCGATCAACTTGTTCTTAAGCCATTGAAAACCTATTTCATCACTTTATTGTGATGCGACTGTTCGAAAATAACGATTTACCTAACTGTATAGCCGGGATGATTTCATTAGTTAAGCTTACGTATTTTCTACACAATGACAAAATTTGATCAACATCTATTAAAATACATCCTAAATCTGCAAAAAAACAGTCACTTGTTTCAAATTAAGTGCAAAAACTAAGTTGTGATTTAGCAAGAAAACCGTAGGCTCCAGTTAAGGGATATATATTTTTATGTTAGTTATTGGCAGTGGTAAATATGCAATTGAGGTTTATGAGTATGTAGCTGTAAATTTTCCGAACAGAATATCTTAATTAGTATCTAAGCAAACAAACCTGAATTATGCAATTTTATGTGCTTTAAATGTTGTTCGGCTGATAGAATAGAAGCCAAAGTCATTTAAGTCTTTTGAAAAAGGGTTTACTTCATATATGATTGTAAATATTGAGTTCAGTGATGGAATATTGACAATTATTAAATGCCTAAAAAATAATAGTAGCAAACCGGCAATTGTTCTTAATGCCAATTTTAGAGGACACGACGAAGGTACATCCATAGATAGACCCCACATGGAGCTTATAAACCGACGCTACATCCATAACCCTCGAATGTTTTGGCCCTGAAAAAGGAAATTTTTCGATTTTTTGATGGTGCACAATGACAAACATCTGATTAAGAACTAGTAAACAAGCGTGTAGCCAGTTGAATGTTGTTTGTAGCTCAATTATATAAAGAGCTACAATAAAAAATGTAATCAACCTGAGGATATTTGGCTGACATATGAGACACATACCCTATTTATGCATTTGTATAATTGTGCCAATACGGTCACATTCTGAGCCCAGAGAGTGGAGAAATTTTACACAAACAATACCAGATCGAAAGTCGAATCTAGTTCCCTCTCTCAAGTAACAATTTTAGTTTTATTCCAGCCGTACAGCACTCCTCCCGGTTTTGTTGATAAAACTACATTCAAAACTGTTTTGTCTACCAACGCCTCCTCTATGCATCTTTAAAGCCAAAATGTGAAAAAGTGACCCACTCTATAGACGGTTGTGAAAACAAAATAATAAAACTTTTACAAGACCATAGTGATTTTGAAAATGTTCTAGGGAAGATGTTATGACCACTTAAGAACCTTCATAAAACCTAGTGGCTGCCATCAAAAGCCACCGTAGCCCAATTGCCGCAACCGTCAAACCTGTATGAGTATCGTGGATGGTTTTATTTGTTCTGCGTTTGTTCGATTCATCTGCCCTTTGATAAGCTATAAATAATATCTTTAAAGATGCTGCTAAGTAATATCTAAAAAAAATGTTTTGGTGTTGCGGGAAATTTTTTTTGACAGTAAAATATCCAAAACAAATTCAGTTTTTTACAGCGTATGATGCCTCAAATCATATGCGCATTTAATGTTATTGTGAATATTGACACGATAAGAGTCGAAAATTAATGCGCCTCGAAAATTACGCGAGTTGAAAGAATTTAATAAGGTAATGTAAAAGAATGCCGAAATTGGTCTCCGATGATCTGTTCATTTGCATTACACATTAAAATTTGGTGCATTTGATTTTTCGCGCGTCAATTATTTCTTAAAGTTTCAATATAATCGATTGGCAAATAATCACTGTTTTGCCAAAGATTTTGCTCAGTCTTAGCAACCACTATAATACCAATTTTTCATTTGAAGTTCCAAGGTTGACTGAAGGCAGAATGGTTTTGAACTGCTTTTTCAACTGACCATAATAATAAGATTTTATGAATGAACTTTGTCACCTTTGTCATGCATTTTTTTTAATATTTCAAAAGAGCATTTTTTGAGTTCATAAAGTTGAAATAAAACCTTTGATAGAAGTAAAAGAAATTTGAGGAAACAAGATTTTAAGATCGTTTCAAACAAACTGTATAATTTCTCATAAGCCTGACTATATGAAACCTATTGGCACCTCTTGGTGCCAACATGAAACCAATTTGATTTGTAGTGGCTTTCTTAAAACTTTAATAAAACTTTATAAAGCTGGATGGTCTTGACAATGTTACTTGGGCTAATTTTAGTTGCTGGTTTACCCACATTATGATTTTGAAGCGAAAATGATCGAAGAAATCGTCCCCTAAGTACGGCACACGTTTAAGAGTCTTGGGATTGATACAATATATTTGTTGTTGATACAAAATATTGAACAATGGAATTTCTAGAAACCTTGTTTACTCATGACTGGTTTCGTCAATCTAAAACATCCGAAGTAGAAAATTTCAACGAATTACGGGCTACAATCCAATCCCAAAATATCAAACCGTGCCATTAGGTACGCGTGTTTTTAGTTTTACTTTTGTGTTATACAGCAAAGTAAATACTCCGCTCAGAGCTCCGTTGGCAATTAATGCATGCTAACCGCCTCTGTATTGTCCCAAAACTATAACGCCAATGTCATGGTCGAGTGGATGTTCAGTTTTCTCTTCCACTTATCTAGTTGTAAGGACAGTGCTTCTTCAATGAGTTCCAGCAGAAGCCTCAATCAGTCCAGTGATCATAAAACTGTATCACGTTAGAGGCGTATTTTTGTAGGAGGTGACTTCCCAATCAACACAGCTTGTTGTAAACAAGTTGAAAATACTGTTTAGTGACAAGTACAGGTAATAATCATAATATAAAATTATAATAATTTATTTTATTCTTTAATACGAAGTTAAAAGCGCAAAGAAATGAGCCTTTAAAAACATTAAGTGAAAAAAAAATTATCGTCTTACAAAAATATAACATTACAAAGCATGGAATTCGAACTCAAATCCTTGGTATAATAGGTTTGTAGCTACTTTGCTAAGCCAATTCCGATTGTTAAGCAGTCAATTCTTAATATCTTTGATTTGCTTTTCGTTGGGAGTGAATTCACAATCCTGTACAACCCATTGTTATGTTGCTTTACAAAACCAGCTAGATGTAATTTCAATAGTGTTTCTGAAACTACAAATAAATCATGCGCCTGTTTTTTACTATATTCACCATGGAACGATGTTCTTAAAAACAATAATATTTAATTCAATATAATACAAACGCAGCCAGTATGAGAAAAGATCCTAGAAATAATGGGATTAAGCATGTCCACGTTAAATTTCGAACACTTTTCTTTCAGAGTAGATATTGAATTATTTCACGGATCGCTGAAACGTTTCCCTAATATGACAGCGGAAACTCTCCACTGTTTTTAGGGTACAACATGTATACAATTTTGAAAATTCAGTAAAATGACGTAGAAGCAAGTGGAAGTGCGCAATCTTATCAAAATACTAAAACTACCAAAAAGAACCATGTTTTGTGTTTACAAATTGTTTGAACAGCGCTGGACTGTGGATCGGAGGTTGGATGTGGAACAAATCGAAAAGTATGCTCCCGACAAATGGACAAGGAGGTGGAAGCCATTATTGAGAAAAATCCCAATCTTTCAGTGCAAAATGTGGCTCGAAAAGTTGGGAACACAAAATCGTACGTACGAAAAGTGAAGCAGAGGTAAGGACTGAAGGTGTACAAAGTGAAAAAGGTGCCCAACATGATGACAAGTAAAATTTCACTGGAAATAATTGAGCTTTACACCAATTGTTTGCAAACCTTCTTCTTGTTTCATAATGGACTACAAAACATACGTACTCGAAAACTTTAAACAGCTTCTGGGTCTGGCTTTTTATACCACAATGCAAAGGAACGCCGTTGTCGAGCATTGCCTGACAAAGAAGGTTTCTATCGTTTATCAGAAGCCACGACTCTCCAGCTCTGTTTTGGCCTGATTTGGCCTCTTCTAATCATGGGAAATCCATCCTGGAATGGTGTCAGGTCCAAGAGGTCAAATACGTGCCAATAACAGCCAATCCACCAAACTGTCCAGACTTCGCTCAATCGATAAAAACTGGACTCTAGTTAAGCGGAAACTCTTCGAAACATAGAAGAAAGCAAATGGTCCGATGATTTCAAGGAATCATCACGGCGGGCGTATCTGAGGATACCATACAGAACCTGATGGCAGGTGTACCGCAGAAAGTTTGAGAATTTGACAGAAAGGAGAATTCTTGAGTTTTTTTTTTCATTGGGGCGAATCTAACATTGAGAGATTCTCTCCGGACTCTCTTTCATTCACTACAACGCCATTAAAACACTTTCGAGGCATTCTTTAGTACAGATCGAAACACAACAGTGCTGGCTAGGATACTCTACAAATAGTAGAATGAAAAACGTAAAGGTGATAGGAATATGAATGAAAGAGAAAGTAACCAAAGAGAGTCTCTCAATGTTAGTATTTTTTTTTTGGCTACTATTTTTTTGGTGTCAGAAATCAAACGTGGACAGGCTTTAAAAACGTTTTTGTGATTTTCGGTACATTTTTAATGTTTCAGTCCATTATTACATAAATTGGTCAATGTGTACCAATATTTGTACCGGTCGGATTTTGATGCATCACTGTATCTGCCAAAATTGTTTGATAACTGATACACCTTAGAATTCTTTTAGAACTAGTTTTTAAATCAAATTCCTTTCGAAATATACTTTTTCAAACTACAAAGTTCAATTTTGTTCTGATATGATCTTCTATGTTTTTCCTAAATCCACGATGTTCCTAAATCCACGATGTTTTTCCTAAATCAAAAGAAAATGCCAGTTGCTTACAATAAATGTGTTAATTACAGTAGTCATCAATAGCAACGATAAAGTTATACAGTGGAGAAGGTGGCCTTAGAAAAGACGAAGAGGACTTTCGTCATTTTTGATAATGCCTAGTGTTGTATTTTGCAATTTTGGGCGAAAAGAAAAATGAAAAGTCGAGGGTTAAACATTCCAAGCTCAGTTCTAATTCAGTATTTCAAACGAATCGCATTTTTTATTTTGTTAACATGTCGGGACTCAAAATTTATTCAACTTTACGATACCAACAATTTGGCGCACTACTTTGTTACGATTTCCATACTCAAAATTGCTAAAAACATATTCATGCCCTCTTTTCAGCACTGTTTCGATTGCGCCCTTCAGAATTCTCACCCTCTGTCATATGTAAATCGAATTTCACCCGTTGCCCAGCCCTGTTGGAAATTGATTTGTTTAGTTCGCATGTTTGAATGGAGTCCAGTTAGAAAATTATCTGTCAATCAATTCGATAAAAAAGAAACCCGGAAAATACATAGTGATTTGTGAAGCAATTATATATATAATGGATCTATCTATGGATGAACGAACTGTGAGTATATTTAAACAATTAGTACAAGAACGTTTTGTAATGTTTTCAACTTCTATTGCAGTTCCTTGCTGATATGGTTGTTGAAGATAGTGATTTCTAGAAACATCTCCGAAAAATAATTACAAACAATATTGGATGAAGTATGATTGCAACCATCGACTTGATGATGTGACGATATTGGAAAACAGAACTTCATGGAACCAAAACTTGCACCAGAACAAAGCTTATATGAAATGCTCCAATATTGTACTTCGTTATGAGTTTTCGCAGGTCGAAGGTTTGTTAGAAGGATCTCTTCAAATGTTAAAAAAAACATAAATTTGTGAGTCGGAATCAATAATGGAGTCGGGATGGAATAAATAAATTCGTTCATACAAATTATGACGCCTTATTCTCTCAAAGAAATAAGGATGATATTGATATTCAGCCATCACACGTCTCAAATTCATCGAAATCGGCTTCGAAATGATCCGTTATATCATTTCTACTCTTTGAGTTGACCCAGTAGAGCAGCGTTTTATGATTTGTTTATAACACAGATCATCAATTTTCGGAGATCAGCAAGTTTCTCGTTTGAAAGCGGAATGGGATCAGTTGATATTGACAGGATACCTGCTGATAAGTAAGCTGATTGTTCGAAACCTTGTTGGAACCCCCCGTTATGCAAACTTTTATTTATAGTACACTATTCCAGGAATATCCAAACGATTCCAGGAAATCCGTTTGAACCTAATGAACAATGTTTGGAACAATTTACGCCACTGAATGATGACGTATCAGAGTCGTTAGATTTCGCTAAGTGAGACGTGTTGACATGCTTTGAACCTAAGGACTTTTCAACACTCATTCACTGCCCATTGCGATGTACTTCAATTTCATTAGCACTTCCATATTGCCAAGGCCAAGAAAGAAGTTAAAATACTGAAACTATATTCACTTTACTTAATATTATAATAGTGCCATTACCTAAAAAAAGCTAGTGTATCGGACGCCACCTGTGGGATTCCAATGTACAATGCCTTGGGTTGATCAAATCGGTTTTCCAATGGCGAGTGGATCACTATTGGGTTGATTCATTATTGATCTGGATATGTTTAACGGTTTAACGGACGTCAGCTGTGAAGCATCACTGAATGCCATCATAATAGCAGGTTTATCCATGTTCGAATTTGTCGTCGATGTTATGGCGAGCGTATCACTGTTTGGTTGATACGGCATTGATCTGGATTTGCTCGCCATTAAATGTGGTGGAAAAATAAACTTGTTTGGTGATGTGATAGCCAGGGGGTCAGACGTCGCCTGTGAAGCTTCGTTTCTATCAGATTGGGAATTTGGTTGAGAAAACAAATTGTGTGGTCATAGCCAATGGGTCATAAGATGTTTTTTTTCCCGTGAATACGACATTATATACGGCAATTCCGGGATTTGTCGTTCGCATTCCTCCGGTATAGCAGGAGCACATAAAATGTACTAAAATACTTAAGCTAATATTACACTGTTTGACAATACGCCAAATATTTGTCTCGTTAAGTTTTGCCAAATAATGCTGTTTGCAAAGTTGTTTGTCCACGCTATCACACTTTGATTAGTTTTGGCAAATGTTTGACTCATAATTGTTTGGCCAAATATGTCAATGGATTGTTTGACCAATTTTCGTTAAATATATTTGATTACGTATTATACTATTTGCAAATGATTGCATATACACGGAAAAAAAAGTATATTTCAATCAATGATATTTCATCTAAAATCAACTATATTTTTAGATTGCGAATATATGCTTGAATCAACTTCAGAATATGTTTGATTTAAATATACTTAAATATGCTTGGGATAAGTTAAATTTTTCTGAGAATACGATTTTTGGTTCCGGAATCGTTGAGAATGAATTTTTAATCACATAATTTGGGATCAATCAAAGACTGGTTTTGTTGATATTTTTATTGTTCCAATAATAGCACCAACAATCAATATGAAACTTGCAATTTGGAATTGGTTCACTGTTGTAGAACTCCTAGGTTTTATTTTCACACAATATTTGAGGGTGTAGAAGGAGATGTTCGCTCATCACCATGAAGCCTGTTGAAGTGGTGGACTTAGTCCGTGCTTCGACCTACCCCGCAGTGGGATGTTAGGCAAAAATGTCGTTGGTTCGAGTACCACTGTACACATGCCCTTTTCGCTCAATTTTCCTAAAAACATCTGTTATATTTCCAAGCCTGCCGCACACTAGCGGAACTATCAACACTTTCTCTTCATATCTTTCATTCTAGCCAAAAACATTGTTGTTCACTCTTGGTGCCTCATGGTGATGAGCGAACATCTCCTTCTACATCATAATCGTTACTCCTCGCACGGAGAATATATAACATAACAATTAATGTATTTGAGGGTGTGTTGGTGTGATTTACTTTTGTAGGTGCTAATCATTAAGCTTGGGACCGAGCTTGGTACCGGTGTGCTAGTACTTCCTGAGCCAAAAGATACATTCACTTTCTTCATGACTATCCGCTCGCTGATAGAACTGTTAAGCCCAACAAACTTACAGAACATGGGACAATTATGCGTAGAACAGCAGTTTAGCTCTATGAAATAATTGCTGAGCAATTTGAATCTGATAGGTGTGATTTGAATTGATGGTTCATCATTATCTTGGCTTTATGACGTTCCTACTAGGACTAACGCCTGCATCTTAGTTGAAGAACTTAGTGTTCTAGATGCACTTTTACAGTTATTAATTGATAGTTTTTAATACCATGTAATTTTTTTGCATTGGTATGATTGTGTGGCACATTCGTTTTTGCTACTTGATCGAACTGCATCTGCTTGAATTTCGCCAGGCTTATTATATTTCTGCTAAGGGTAAATATCGTAACAAACACGGAAACGGTCAACAACAATAAGCTAAATGGTCCTTGAATGGTTTGTGGTTATTTTTCACCATTCGTGAACAGAACCACGATAGCATGAACGGATTTTTTTTCAGAACGGATTTTTTTTCTGTGTATGAATTGACTTATTTTTCTCTGTGTATGAAATTGCTCATGTTTGCCACTCAAGAATTTCCAGAGTGTCAAATAAATTGTTTGTTAGACTTGAACAAATATATTTGACAAAGAATATCACACTATTTGACAAATTATCAAATAATTGGAATGACAAACACAAACCAAACATTTGCCATAATATTATTTGGTCAAATATATTTGGCGATCACACTTTGGTCAAATATATTTGACCAAATTTGCCAAATATTTGGCGTTTCGTCAAACAGTGTGATCTCAGCTTTACTAAAACCAGCCTGAACAGCTGAAATCCATCGTAACCAGCTAAATTGTGATGAAACCTTGCTACAAGAACTTGTTGTAAAATTTATTTCCTAATTTCAGAAAGTAAGTCATTGAGTATTACGAAAAAAAAAATTCCAGGGGCCTGAATAAAATTTCGCCTACTAATAAGCCTTTTCAACCTCGTTCGATTCAACAGGCGAAAATGAACTGTCAAGCTAAAATTATCTTCGCCCTTCAGAATTTTCTTGTTTTGAAGTAGAAAGCTAAACAAAAAAATGTTAAACACTGAAACAAGATTGAAGTTAATCTCACCTTAATCTCATTATGGTATAAACGTTATTTTTAATCTTTGTTAGTTTCGCTCTCTTGAAAAACAAACCCTAGATTTTATTAGGGAACGTCCATTAATTACGTCACGCAAAAATTGACTTTTTATAACCCCCCCTCCCCCCCTTGTCACGTTTTTTGTATGAACTTTCAAATTTTTTTGTATGGATCGTCACGTTTTCACAAACCCCCCCTCCCCCCTTACTGCGTGACGTAATTAATGGACCTTCCTTTATGAACTACCTGAACTCGGTGCGAGCGCTGCTATGGTTTAATAAAACTTGAACTTTTAAGGTTGTTTTTCGGCATGACGTTTTTTCTTGACTAAGAAGGGGTTCAAACTTCTATCAGAACATGCTTCTTATTCTTTGTTCATGCGACAGCGACATCTTAAGGCTTTCTAGATGACATTTCCTTTGTAGATAATTTTCAGAACACCCATGTATTATGTTAAAAGGACAGGACAGGACAGGACAGGACAGGACAGGACAGGACAGGACAGGACAGGACAGGACAGGACAGGACAGGACAGGACAGGACAGGACAGGACAGGACAGGACAGGACAGGACAGGACAGGACAGGACAGGACAGGACAGGACAGGACAGGACAGACAGGACAGGACAGGACAGGACAGGACAGGACAGGACAGGACAGGACAGGACAGGACAGGACAGGACAGGACAGGACAGGACAGGACAGGACAGGACAGGACAGGACAGGACAGGACAGGACAGGACAGGACAGGACAGAGGACAGGACAGGACAGGACAGGACAGGACAGGACAGGACAGGACAGGACAGGACAGACAGGACGACGGACAGGACAGGACAGGACAGAGACAGGACAGGACAGACAGGACAGGACAGGACAGACAGGACAAAGGAGAGGACAGGACAGGACAGGACACAGGACAGGACAGGACAGGACAGGACAGGACAGGACAGGACAGGACAGGACAGGACAGGACAGACAGGACAGGACAGGACAGGACAGGACAGGACAGGACAGGACAGGACAGGACAGGACAGGACAGGACAGGACAGGACAGGACAGGACAGGACAGGACAGGACAGGACAGACAGGACAGGACAGGACAGGACAGGACAGGACAGGACAGGACAGGACAGGACAGGACAGGACAGGACAGGACAGGACAGGACAGGACAGACAGGACAGGACAGGTCAGGACAGGACAGGACAGGGCAGGACAGGACAGGACAGGACAGTGACACCTTCCAGAAATGGCAAGTGGACGGCTGCCCCCGTCCCGATAAAACCTTAGCAGGCCTCAGGTACGTTCGAAGCTTGTCACCTTAAGTGGTGGGTAGTAACCTTAGATATTACATTACTGACTTACGCCGATCCAGATCTGAACACGGTTCACATGAAGGACCGTGTCAACCCTAGCATGGCCTCCCTGATTAAAAGAAAACCATGGGATCACGATAGGCGACTATCTACAACGCGTGGTGAAAGCGGTTTGGAGGGGGTACCGAATTGACGAACTCTATGACTATGTAAAGGACAGGCACAACGTCCACAAGGAAATAAAAGAGATGGTGACGCGTGTCAAATCGACCATGATTGCAGCCGAATGCTAGCATGACGCTCTGAGGATGAGAGCAAAGACTGTCGAAAAGGTTCTAGAGGGCAGCCTGAAGGCAACGACTGAAGCACTGGAGACGCTGAAGGAATCCCAGCATCCACGCTCAGAGAAAAGGAAAAGGGACACACCAGATGATGAGGAAGTGCTGATAAAGCTCAAAAACGACGAGGAGAAAGGTGAACACAGTGAATGGCGCACTGTCGGCAATCAGAAAGACGAAAAGAACACTGTAGGAACACTGTGATCTTGGAGATGCATCAACGACGATCCGGTTAAGGAAGGCGTACGGTGGCACACAAACGGCGACGATACGTCTGCCGAAAGCTACAGCCAACAAGCTGTTGGAGTCGAGTCGAGTAAAAGTTGGGTGGTCGGTTTGTTCACTGATAGTCGTCCCTCGAGTTCCAAAAGAACTGGAGAAATGCTTTAAGTGCATGGGCTTTGGTCACCAGGCAAAGGTCCTACCAGATCTGACATGTGCAGGAAATGCAGGGAGAAGAGTCATTTTGCAAGAGACTGCACAGAGCAACCGAAATGCATGCTTTACAAAACGGAGGACTGAAAATGTGACGGGGGGCTACAGGGGCCCTGTATATAAAAAGGCGACAGCAGGTTGTCAGTAATAGAGGTAATCCAAATAAACCTCAATCATTGCGGCATAGCACAGTAGCTGTTGTAACAGTCAACAACAGAAACAAAGTGTGACGTCGTAATCATTGCGGTACCGTATCGTGTTCCTCCCGATAACGGAAAGTGGCTAGCAGATAGAGCGGCGATGACTACGATACAAGTGATGGGCAGATTCTCCATCCTGGAAGTAGTGTCCGGTTCATGCGAAGGGTTCGTGATCGTCAAAATCAACGGGATCTTTGTATGCAGATGCTATGCCCCCCCAAGGAGGACCATGGAGCATTTCCACCAGATGCTGGATGCACTGACTGAATAGTTCATCGGAATGCTTAAATGCTAGGGCTGTGCATGGAGCAGCAGATGTACCAACGCTAGAGGGTGCTGCCTGCTAGAAGTTCTGGCAAAGCTGGAAGTTACACTATCGAACGCTATTTTTCGCCAGCACTTTTCGCATGGAAGTTCGTGAATCCGTCATCAATGTTACCTTCTGTAGTCCGTCACCGATGACAAATATTAACTGGAGAGTGTGTGAGGAGTATACCCATAGCGACCATCTGGCGATCCGGTACAGCATCGGCCAGCGAAGTCCTGTCGCAATACGAAGGACAAATGGTTGCGAGTCGAAGTGGAAGACGAGGTTTCGCGACAAGGAACTCATTGTTGAGGCACTTCGGTTCGACAACGAACTCCCGAACCAAAACGCGAACCAGCTGACGAAAACGTTAGTAAAGGCATGCGACGCAACCATGCCGAGGAACAAGCGGGACCAGCTCACAGGTGGAATGAGTAACTCAGCATCCTTTGCGCTAGTTGTCTCAGAGCCAGAAGACGTATCCAGAGAGCTAAAACCGCAGCAGATAGAGAGGTACATAGGGTGGTATTCCGAGCGGCCAGGACCGAACTAACGAGCGATAAGACTGATCAAGACGAACTGCTGCAAGGAGCTGTGCCGAGCCGCTGACGTTAACCCCTGGGGCCTAATGCCGGCGTCGGTGGTGTAGTGGTAAGCGTGACTGCTACTGGCACCCCAGTGGGTCTGGGTTCAATCCCAGTCGACGTCGGTGGTTTTTCTGAGGCGAAAAATCTTGGTCACGTCTTCCTTCGGAAGGGAAGTAAAGCCGTTGGTCCCGGTTCATAGTCATGAGTCGTTAGGTAGGGTCCAGGTGGTGGAGTCGTCTCCCTGGCGTCGGTGATTGTCACAATGTGAGGAAATAGGCCGACGGAAAATAAATGATCAAAAAAAAAAAACCCCTGGGGCGACGCGTATCGTATTGTTATGGTGATGATCAAAGGCCCAACAATGGCTTCAGAGCTATGTCCAACTAAACTGAAGGTTATCGTTGATGGACTTTTCCCGACGCACGATGCAACGACGTGGCCACGTACAGCGTACGGCGTGGAAGAGAGAAGTAATAATGAGGGGATGCAAGTCTCGAACGAGGAGCTTGTGGCAGTGGCGATAGGGCTTAAGGTGAACATGGCAACCGGACCGGATGGAATCCCTAACGTTTCTCTGAAAGGGCCATTCAGGCATTTCCAGACATGTGCTTAGGAATGTGCTACAGAAATGTCTAGAGAAAGGCCATTTCCCAGACAGGTGGAAAATACAGAAAGTAGTGTTGCTGCCAAAGCCTGGAAAGTCTCCGGGAGATCCAGCATCGTATAGACCAATATGCCTATTGGATACGATCGGGATACTCCTGGAGAGGATCATCCTCAATAGGCTGACGCAATTTACCGAGAGCGATCTCGGGTTATCAAGGATGCAATTCGGTTTCCGAAAAGGGAAATCTGCGGTGGATGCTATTCAGACAGTTGTCGAGACAGCGATGGATATTGCTGTTGTAAAGATCGACGTTAAGAACGCCTTCTATAGTGCTAACGGGGAGGCTATTGCCGAGTCGCTGCACAGAATGAAGGTCCCTAATTACCTGTGCATAATTCTGAAGAGTTAAAAACTCGCGCACAACTGTGGTTTTGCAGTTACTAAAACATAAGCATTTGAATACATGTTTCAGTTTTAGTAAATACTAAGAAACCAAAAGACTCTTTGTTCGGCTATTCAGAATATTCCCTTAAATTTAAAATGGAAAATATTTAAGAATTAGGCATATTTAACAAATTATGATCAATTATAAACGAATTTTCAATATCATTTGTATAGACATTCTATGGCATTTCATTTCTGGTCTGTTGTTTTTCATACTTTGCCACTCAAACCACCGGAAGAATCAATCGTTTGAAATCCAACATTTTGTAACATCCAAACATCGCCGACAAAGTTATTACCTTGTAACTAAATTGGACGAATTTCAACCCATCATACGGAAAGCCCTTTCCGCTACCCACTTAAACCAACAGTGAGCCACCGCTAATTTTGTGGCGGTCAATAAACGCTAGTTCCGAAAGTGAAACCTCATCAAAACAAACTCCGCACACCAGAAGTTTTTTTCCGTTAAATGCGTAGCATTCCTAGCGGAAAACTAGCCATGAAGTGAGCTGAATCAACACAAATCTGTTAATGGAAACGAGTGAAAACCAATTCGCTTTTATGCCGCACAGCTACCGGAACCCGCTTCAACATTAGAATCCAATCTTATGTTTCGTTATTCTGTAGCATAAAAGCCCAAATCGAACTTTATCCAAGGGCGTGTAAGAAAGTAAGATCGAGTATTTTGACGATTTTGATCGACCTTTGAAAGGTGACCTCCGCAACAACTTCGATTTAACGAGCCACAAACCTGTGCATCCAAAACGAACGAAGTTTGGTGTTTAAACGATCCCGACAGCAACGACCATCGAAGTTGGCTTCGCCATAATGAGCTCTTCTCATTAGAGATTCAAAACAAACCTAGCCCAATCGACCTACATGCCGCGATCACGTGAAAATTATGCTGGGATTGGTGATAAGTGTCACGTGCTTTGGGTCCATTTCTTCGTTTCTAAGGTTGGTCAATAAGTCATGTTCGTTTCAGCCGGGGGGGCAGTTTCAAATGATAACACCCAAAAATAGGCACATGGGCAAGTTAAAGGCTAAGGCTCGACGTCCGCGCGTATTGGGCGAATCAATAAGATTGGTTATTCACATGCATAACGATTGCTTCACTTATAAGCCGAACATGAGGGATCAGAGTTGGTTCGATAGATGAAATCTATCAAATTCAATTTTCACGGTTTTGAATAAACTGGTTTCTTGTCTAGGACAATGTCAAATCAGAGTAATAACAAGAAGTGCACCAGGACACTCAAAACTGTGGTTTGCAGAGTAGGCAGAGCCTACTCTTTTGAAGCAGGGCTTTATATTTCACAAACGTGTTCTTTTGTCCTTCATGACATATCAAGCTCATTGTTTACAACAACTCGCTCATGCAGAGCGTGAAGTTCCCGAAGAGCACGGACGTTTTTCTTATAGTTTAGAACGAAACTGAAACAAATTTAATGAAATCAATTTTGTTGTTTTCAATTGCTAACGTATGTATTGATTTTAGTGCATTTATAATCCTTTGTTATTTATTATTTATTATTTTTGTTTTTTCAAATAACATTTTCTACACTTTGGTGTGGAATTTCTTAAAATGACCTCAAGCTGAACAATGCATTAGGTCCTAAGTAACATTGAGGGATTCTCTTCGTCAACTTTTTCTTTCGTTAGTAGTTTGTCTATTAAACGGTTAACTGATGTTTTGACGTACTGCATCCTTGATTACACTTTATATTACCGTACTGTGCGTTGAAAATACTTAAAAATGTTGTAACATAGCCTAGGAATGCAAAGAGCAACCGGACGAAGAGAGTCTCCCAATGTTCCTTAGGACCTAATGCGTTGTTCAGCTTAAATTATCAACACCTTTTCCACTTTTATACATATACACACCTTATCTATCTGCCATGCGTGTCATAATGTGACTGTAAAAACTTGTGTGTGAACCATAACAGGCATAGAAATATAAAGACTGTCCCAGAAAGTTTGGAGGCATCCAGGTTTAAACAACAATACTAAATGGTGTACGAAATAAAATTGCGTCGCACCCAAATGTTCGGCAAAATTCGCCCGTTCAACCAATTATCTTCAAACTTTCAGCGAATAAAATAAAACATGTTATGAATATTTTCGCTTGTGTGTTTTATTCAATTTAAATTCCATATCCAAACGCACGAACCTTCTTCTTTACACTACTCCTAAGGTCCTGAACAACATTTGGACCAACTTTTTTTTTGCGTGGCAATCCATTTTTTCTTCATATTTTCCTCCGATTTTACTTCCTTAGGATGCTTCCGAAGTGTCTGCTTCATGATGGCCCAGTATTTTTCAATTGGTTGCAGTTCCAGTGCGTTTGGAGGGGTTGAGATACTTCGGCACGAAATTGACCTCCTTAGCCTTATACCACTCCAAAAACTCTTTCGAATAATGGTACGAGGCTAAATCCGCCCAGAAATTCGTAGGCCATCAGAATGTGACCTCAGAAGAGGAATTAGACGCTTTTGGAGGCATTCCTTCAAGTGCACCTGCCCATAGATCGTTCCAGTTGTCACGAATGGGGTGCTCCGCTTTCCACACGGGCAAATTGCTTACCAAATCTTATATTTTTTGGCAAACTTTGACATCTTCTGCTTTCTAACGTCCTCAGGGACATCGAATTTATTATGAGCAGTGAAAAACTGAAGCCCCGAAAGCTGCCGGAAGCAGAGCTCGAAAAAATTGACACCCGTCGTGAACGATGAGTAAAAAAAATATTCAGTGTGTACAATTTTCGCTCTCTTCATTTCGTTCTATAAGTCACGCAATATATTCGTATTTACTTATTTTGCTGTGCTCAGTCATTCCGTTGTCCTTGTGTTCCACACAACTCATTCACACCACAGCAAAGTACACGGCTATTCAAGCCTCAAGAGATTTTGGTTGCTTGACTGAATGTTCTGGTAACCAGTCATTCATTTTCGCGTTCGTGAGTGATTTTTTCTGCCACAGGATTTCATATATTCCCGAACATAGCTGAAGGCAAAGGAAGCCAAAAGGCGGAGCAATGGCCGAAATCGCTACAGAGTTTAGGGGCATTTGTTCGAGAAAAGGCATTTGCAGGATCGATTCGAGTAGTTTTGGTTTTTTTCCACTTCATTGATTCTCCAAATGAATGATTGTTCTTTCGTCTTCACGGTAGATCGATGAAATTGAATGAGTTGTTTGCACTTACGGCACTTACGTACATTCACTGCTTTCCGGAACGAATGAATGATCAAAGTAAAGCAACACAAAACAAGTTGACTCATCTTGCACAAGAGATCCAGGTTTCTAGCAATTGTATGCTAGCTGGCGCACCTTTTTCAATAAGATTCGGTACAGACTTCTAAGCAACAAGTTTTGACACTTTCCTTCCATTTTTGTTTTTTAAGCTGATGAATGGTAGCTTCTGCCGATACATGTTTCCTAAGATGTGCCTTCGCCAATGCCCCAAAATTATTTAATTGGTTGATTTTGCGGCATTAGGAGTGCTCATGTCCTTTGGAACGATTGTAACATTCTAGACGGTACAGTATTCTACCGTTGAACCCTCGTAATAACAAGAGGCAAGATCTAGCCAGAAGGCAAGAGGATCTTTGTGGCTTCGAATCATGGGTAGAAGTCGACACTGATTCCAAACTTCTTCTTCACGTACCGGGTAATATTGTGGTCCCGGCAAGGATTACTAGTCAAATATCACGTGGGTTTCGTCTTCCATGATTAAAGGGTGGAACAGTCAAAAATTGGTCAAAAATTGATCAAAAATGATTAAGTGCACACTGATTTGTTTATTATATAAATGATCAACCTTTTTTTTTTTTTAAGTCCATCGTCTGATAGGGCAGGATCGTGATCTCCAACAGGGGTCACACACGGGCAATTTGGACACTAACGGGCCACAAGATTCACCAACTCAAACAACTTTTTGAAACTTTGTAAGGCGTTCTAAGTCAAATCTTTACTATTCGGCGTTTAAATTACAACTGAACATATTTCTTGTGATACATCTACTTTTTACCCTACGTTGTGTGAATTATTTCCATGTTAACTAACCATAAACTTAACTATGAAAACGAAATATTTCAACCTTCTGACAGCCTAATGAATCTGACAGCAAAAAGAATACCTGCTTTCTGCCATCGTTCACAAAACACACGAAAACTATTTGATTAGACTTCCGATTTTACAAATGCGAACTGTCGGGCTTAAGGTTTCACACCTTCTATATTGATGCTGAACGCCAATTTGCCTTGAACTGTTTTTCAGTACCAATGATTTTTGAGATCTCTTGAGGTTTCTCTTTACGATTGCCCAATATTTTTCAATTCAGCGCAGTTCCAGCGAGTTTGGAGGGTTTTCTCACGATTTGCACACTATTGGCAGTGTAACATTCCTGAGCCATTTTTCCGTAGTGGCAAAAAGCGAGGTCTGGCTAAAACAGCACGGAACAACTATGTTCATCAAGAAAGGCAAACGGCGTTTTTGCAAGCATTCCTTTACATAAATATCTTGGTTGACCAAACCATGTAGTTTTTCGTGAACTTTGACATTTTTTTTCTGCTTAAACTTATCTTAAACCGTATTAAACTCTTAACCTGGAAACTGCGTTGAATAAGCCTTGACGTATGTTTCATTGTCCACTACAACGGTATCAAACTTGGTCAAAAAACTGTATTTTTGCTGTTGTATTTGCTTATCATCTCGATTTGGTGTCAGTGTAACCTAATATGTTGTCAGTTCGGCTCGGTTCTTTGCTCTTTTCACTATTGTGTGGGACTTTCCCAATTTATTTCCGATATCTCTGATGGAAAGTGATTGTATTGCGTTTGAAAAATGCTGGCCACTATTCTTCCGGTCGCTGCGGCTTCCTTGGTTCCAATGTTCCTCTTGATTTCGGCTTCCTTTGCAACTGTCAGATGTTCCCCAAACACGTTTATAACATTCGCTCACGGTTGATTTGGCAATATTAAGTGATTTTGCTTATGCGGGTGCAAAATTTTGATACGCTGCTCTTCTTGCTTCGACGACATTTTGACAACTGAATAGAAAACATGGTAAAAACAAAGTAGAGTCAACATTTTGTATGCATACACCTACAAATGAGGGGTGTTCAAGTTTCTTTAAATGCACGATTTAAAACAACTACGTCCTATTTGAGTGGACCAAGTTTTGACCGTTCCATACTTTATACAGTTTGAACTCGCAGCAAGCATGTTTGATCGTTTGGTGGCATTTTCTGGTTAAAAATAATTATTCATTTTTATGCAATATGTGAAAGCAATTTCTGAAACAACCTGCGGAGCACAAACAACAGACAAAAAAATTGAAAAAACAATATTTTTTTGTTTATTAATTCATAAGCTGCAATTTTGACAATTTTTTGTTTTGTTTTGAGTAATGCTCGAAAAACTATGGTCTCGTCACTTGTCTTCATACAATAATGAAAAAGTTTCTCTGCTTATAAATTAATAAACAAGATAGATTTTTTTTTTGAATTTTTCAAGACTCAGAAAATGGTTTTCCAAGCAATTTTCCTTCACTGTGGATATTTTTTTTTAGGAAACTGGCAACCCTGAATTTTGTTAATATTGTTTTTTTTTCATATATCCATGAACTCTACGCGTGGTCAAAGTTTCGTAACCATCTGAGACCCTTCGGCCCAATTTGAAATGATAATTGAAAAAATCCCCGGCATCTGCTTCTTATAAGTTCAAAAAATTCGAACGTTGTTTGATATAATGAACATTGGACTTCAAAGTGCCAACTTTGGTAGCTACATCCCGCACTGAAACCTTCTTCTTGAGCTCGAATGCCTTCATTTTTCATTTATCCAATCTTTTTTTCGACCCAATTTTAGTTTATCCTCAAACAAGTTATCCTCGCTGAGGATGTTCAAACGGTTTTTTCACTTACTTCTCCCATTTTAGACAACTTTCTCAGTGGCATTCCGGGTTCTATACACCATTAATGCACAATATTTCGACGTTGTTCTGCTGAAAGTTCACGCATTTTGAAATAAATAACTGAAATGATTAAACCACTTCACAAGTGCTGAGAGATAAAGGTACAACAACATGATATAGCCATAAAAAGCACTACCCGAGCAGGAGAAAATAACATACGAATACCTAATTTTGATCTTGACAATTGGCATTGATATACACTCGAGCAGAACCGAATGACTTGATAACTGGCCTTGTATTAGCTGAGCTCATATTAAGAGGTAAAATACCTGATGATAATACCATAAAAATTGTTCCCACAATGTTATGCGAATACTAGATTGAGGTAAGATAATACCCAAATAACAAGTTTTGTTATTCTGACAGATGTTTTGCTTGTAAGATTAGATAAGATTAGATTAGAAATAAGATTAGCCTAGCAGCACTTTGAATTGAAGGCAAAATGTGATGAAGTGTTTTTTCCGATTAAAAGAAAGTTCTATCTCGAGGGTCCTGACTGCTGCACATATTATTGGCATAATCTTCGGAAGAATCCCCAGCAAAAGTTGAGAGGATATTTTGCGAGAAACTTGGAAGGAGGAGGTAGTCTTACGCTGTGGACTGCTTTTTCGTGAAGAAGTAAACTGTCCATGGTCAGAATGAATTTAGAGAGCCAAGTCGAGCAACTGGAAAAGTTTCTCATTCCATTAACTGAGGATATTGTTAAATGAACAACAAGTTCATTTTTTCAACAAGATAACGCTGGCCAGCTCATAGCACGGATCTGAAGTGACTGATTCTACAGTGTTTGGTGGCAGTTTGAAACGATTCGTGAGCTACACACATACGTAAGAGACGAGTGGTGAAAAATTCATCGAAAATATTGCGAAATCTCACTGACTCAACGCCAAAACGATTCCATGAATCAATTCTACGTTATAGTTCAAGGTGAGGAAATACTATTCATGTTTTATTCTCAGTGTATTTTTCGAATTTGACAGATGCTGAAATTAGCACACCTATTGCGTATTCTACCTTGTTCATTACAAACAAAAGCACAAATTTACATTTGAAATCGTTCACACGTAGTGTGTCACAATGAAGCCAAGTCCATTACGAAATGTGGGGATTGAGCTGTATAAGCA